>APFE031580056.1:0-14410 GCA_000404065.3 Pinus taeda | reverse complement strand
AGAGAGGCCCATGGTTGTGTTTGGATGCCATGTGGAGGAGCAAGCCTCTTCCACTGTGCCATTCTATGCCACCTTGGTGATTGATGACATGCTACTACATAATTGTATGCTTGACTCGACAACATCTCATGACTTAATGCCATTATTTGTGATGGAGCAATTGGGGCTATAGATAACGAAACCATACAAAGATTTATACTCCTCTGATTCCAAAACAGTGAAGTGCCTTGGTATGATTAAAGATCTAGTGGTCAATTTGGCTCAAATCCCAGTAAGAAGTGTAGTAATGGATATTGTAGTTGCTCACATCCTTGCAAGATTTGGTATGCTTTTGTTCAAGTCACAGGGAATGAAAATTGGGGGGACCATTAAACTGGATCTAACTTATTCTACCATTCATGTGTTTGGTGGAGAGCAGCGTCAACTATACAAGGAATCTAGATTTGTAAAGACAATTACAAAGGAAGATTGTTTAAACAATGCTCCTATGTGTAGTAAAGAGAAAGACTTCTCTTGTTTGTTACTAGAAGAAGATGATCAAATGATAAGAGACACCTAGGTGGAATGTTTTGCTCAGTTGAGTAAACAATCATTGGAACATGTAAAGGTATGGAGATTGTATTTTGATGGTGCTTATTCTAGGGAAGGAAATGGGGCAGATGTGTTATTGGTCTCCAGAAGCTAGCTTGATCCCTCTCTCTTCTAAGCCGGAGTTTGAGGCCACAAACAATGTTGCTGAATATGAAGCTTTATTGTTGGGGCTACAAGCTGCTAAAAACCTTAACATTGGGTGCTTCACTGTGTTTGGGGATTTAGCGCTGGTGGTGAAGAAAATAAAAAATCAATGTGAAACCAAACAACCAAGATTGAAGTCCTACAGGAACGAAGTATGGGATTTGATTGAAAACTTTTTCTTAGCCTTCAATAGTCAGTTCTTGCCCAAAGAGCAAAATAAGATGGCTGACTCTTTGGCAATTGCTACTAGTAATTTCAAATCCCCTGAAAACCGCTTGCTTAGATATGAAGTTGAGGTCAGGTACCGACCTTCAGTACCAAACAATGTGAAGCATTGTCAGGGGTTTGAAGATGAGGCACAAATTAAACACTTTATGGAGCTTGTTACAGAATTCTCAAACTCAATGATTGACACCAGGAGGACGAGAAGCCGACAAATGAACAAGCAGTTGATTGGGAGGAATCTATTGCTGGTCACAAAATCTTGCAACTAAAGGGAAACACCATCCCCAAAGGGTTGGTCCCATTGGAAAGGCTTTTTAACCCTAATGATGTGGCTGCTAAACCAATCGAACAAGAGCTTGAGGAGGAGGTGGAGGATTGTAATATTGGCATAGAAGATCCTGGAATCATCAAATTAGCTAAAGGAGTTCCTAAAGAATACAAACAAAAATATATCTTGACCTTTTCAAGGAGTACATGGATGTGTTTGCTTGGTCATATGATGATTTGAAGACTTTTGACACCTGTCATAAAACACAAAATTCCTTTAAAAATTGGAGTGAAGCCATTTAAGCAGATGCTCAGGGAGATTAATCCTCTGTTACTCCCATCAATTGAAAATGAGGTGAAGAAACTGTTACAAACTAAGATTATTGTGCCTTTGAAGTACTCAAATTGGGTAGCAAATTTAGTTCCCGTCAGGAAGAAGAACATGGAAATAAGGATATGTATAGATTTCATAATTTTGAACAAGGCCTCGCTGAAAGATAACTATCCTCTGCCTAAAATGGATTATATTATGCAAAAAGTGGTAGGGTCTCCCTGAATGTCCATGATGGATGGTTTTTCGGGATACAACCAAGTCATTGTACAACCTGAGGATAAGGAGAAAACAACTTTTACTACACCGTGGGGAACGTTTATGTATGCCAGAATGCCTTTTAGGATCATAAATGCTAGAGCTACTTTCCAAAGAGTTATGGATATACCATTTGTTGGACAACGAGATAAATTTGTAGTAATCTATCTGGATGACATAATTGTTTTCTCTAAATCAGATGAAGAGTACCTCAAGCACTTGCAACTCACTTTTGCAAAATGCAGAAGATATGGTTTGCAAAATAAATTCCATTACCAAGGAATGGAATTGAAATTCAGGTTTTCTTGGGCAAAATAATTTTTTTAAGAAGATTTATACCAAACAACGCTGAAATTGTTAAAGAAATCATAGAAATGTTGCAAAAGGATAGGGAAGTCAAGTGGACTACAAAAGCCCGAGAGTCATTCTCTAGAATTAAAAAATATTTTGCAGAAGCCACAGTCTTATCTAGCCTAGATTATCGGAGATCATTCCTCATTTTCTCTTTTGTCCCTCCTAACACGGTGGCAATGGTTGTATTACAAAAAAATAGTGAAGGACAAGAACAACCATTTGCGTTTTTTAGTGAAGTGTTGTGAGAGGCAGAGCTGAAGTATGATATCGAGGAGAAACAAGCCTATTCCTTGGTCAATGCTTTGAAGACTTTTCGAATTTACGTCCCGCAGTGAGATATAATAGCTTATATTCCTAAAACTGTTGTGAAAGACATTCTCGTGCAAGGTGATAGTGAATGTAAGAGAGGCAAGTGGATTGCCAAGATTCAAGAATATGATATGGATATCAAATCCACAAAGTTGATCAAGGGGCAAGGATTAGCTAAAATATTGTCGGAGGCATACTTCCAGGCCTTGGGTATAAACTTGCTAGCAGATAAGGAAGGAGAAAGTGGAGGAGAATAGGAACATAACAATATTGAGACCTTAACATGGAAAATTCAGATGGAGTACCTTGCCTCACAGTGGTATAAGTATCTTGTCCATTATTTACTTTTCCTGAAATGCCCATTGAATTTTGAAAAAAGTTAAATACAGTGCCTTGAGGCTACAAGCTTAGAAGTTTGTTATCTCAAATTACCAGTTGTACTGGAAGGACCTGGTGGGAATTTCACTTTTGTCTGATAGAAGAAGAGATCCCTAAGGTGATTGATGAATTCTATAATTGTATTTGTGGGGGACATTATAGTTGGAGAGCCACAACCCATAAAATCCTCAAAGAAGGTTTCTATTAGCCCAAGTTGTTCGGTGAGGTTCATGCTTATGTTAGGTCCTTTGAAAAATGTTAGATTTTTACTGAGAAACAAAAGTTCCCATTGATCCCTGTTTTTGTGGAAGAGCTCTTCATGAAATGGGTGGAGGCCATCCTAACCAGAAATGCAATTGATGTAGTGGTCATTAACTTTATGGAGGAGAATATCCTTGCTAGATTTGATTGTCAAAGGAATATTATCACTAAAAATGCTAAGGTATTTAAGTCAACGAAGTTCCTTAGTTTCTACCAAAAATACAACATCATCGTGGGACACTCCACCACCTACTATCCATAGGGAAATCGACTCGTTGAATCTTCAAACAAAACTCTAGTGAGCATTTTGAAAAAGAACATATCAGAAAATCAGAAAAATTGAGACTCACAACTGAAATTTGCTTTATGGGCCAACAGTCTACCAAGAGGTCAATCGACAAGTCACCCTTTGAATTGGTATATACACTGCAATTTTCCCTGTCCAATTAGCCATGCCAGTGGCCAAAATTCTATAGGATGTTGAGGAGGAGCTCAATTCTCTGACCAGGAGAATAAATTAGTTGGTAGAACTGCAAGAAAATAGAGGACATGTAACTTAGAATCTGATTAAATATCAGGGAAAAATGAAGGTTGTTTTCGACAAAAAGGCAAGGGACAAATCCTTATAGTCAGGGGATTTGGTGCTCAGATGGGATGTTAGGAGAGAGGACAAAGGAAAGCATGGGAAGTTTGATCCCTTGTGGTTTGGACCTTTCAAGATATCTGAAACAAAAGGAAACAACACCTAATTGGAAAACTTGGATGGTGAGGTGCTTGAACTGCCTATGAATGGGCAATTTCTCAAAGCTCTATTTTCAGCGACAAAGAGGTCCATTTTCACCCACTCTGTATACTGGTGAGAAATTGTACATACTAGTAATGTTTTAGGTTCTTACTGCTTTCTTTTTTTGTTTTTGTTTTTTTATATACATGAATAAATTAACTCCATGCCCAATAGATAGAGGGACTAATTTGCAAATCCTCAATGCATTGCTTGCAATACATTGTCCCCAATTGGAGTCGATGTTGTTATCTATCATACCATTTTCTTTTTGTGTCAAATGGTCCTATTTTTCATCCCTGGTACAGAGAAGGACATGTGCAATCTAGGTCTACTAAAGGGAAATGAAAAGGGAGAGCAAAAATTCGGAAATCGGAAGCCGAAATGAAAAGGGAAAACCGAAATCTCGAGAGTTGATCATCGAAACATTAGATATCGGCAAGGATAGGAGAAGGTGGCATGTCAGAACCCGATATAAAATGGTTGGTCATATCGGAACCCGATATTGAAGGGTTGAAAACCAGAGCAGGCGAGAACCTTGGAGGTTCGAAACTTCATAGATTGGAACGTCGTAACTTCTTAATAATTGAATTCCTTTAAAAGTGTCAAGGGTTGCGGAGAATAATATTTATAGAGGAAATCTTTCCCAAAACTAAGGACCCCAGGGACCCTTTCTCTCTCCTCTGATAGGACACTTGGCAGCAGGTGATTGACTCTGAGAAGTTGACAAGGCAGGGGATGTCAATATGACATGGTACTACGGAAGCCACGTGGTAGTCAGTTTCAACATTTTTGGGTGGCCTAATGGGGCAAATCCGTGTGACATGTGTCACCACTAAGGAGGCGCCACGTAGAGATGATGACATCAACATGATGTCATCTCGAAGGTCGGTATTTCGGAAGTCAGAGATTTCGTAACTCTTGTGCAATTTATTTTTGAAAAGGTTTTGATGAAATGGGCTCCGATGTTGAATGACATTGGTCATGAGAACTAAAAGAACCAAGGGCGCAGAGTAGGGCTGAGCACCCAAGTGTTATGGAGCATATTAGGGATGTAGATATCAGAACTCTAGTGTAAAATCATTTTGAAAAAGTTACGATGAAAGGTGCTTCCGATGTTGAATAGCATTTGGTTGTGGAGCTCATAAAAACCGAAGGCAGAGAGAAAATGCACTAAGAGATAGGCCCTTGACAGTTTTCTAAAGGCCCTAACACCTAAGCGCTAAGCCATCGGTCACGAAACCTAGTTTTATCGCAGAAATGCGATAAGGGGCTAAAGGCATCAAAATTTTGTGATTTCGTAAAGTTTCTGTTAATAGAGTTATGAGATGTTAAGGTTTCGATACTACAATGCAGAGAGTATGGAGGATGAATGGGTCGACAGCTAAGTTGTAGAACACCTCCAACGCCACCACACCAAATCACAACTAGCTCCAAAAAGGGATAATCCAAGCGGTTAGAGGGGGAAAATGACAAGTGAATTTGCATGTAACTGTGGGAGAAATACAATAGCATAGGCATGGCCAGATCATCAAACCACCATGAATCCAGATGATGTAGCCTAAGTCCACCTTAGGAAATCAGAGGAATCAACAATGGAGATATTTTTATGTGTCAATTATGACACCTCATGTTTTTCATGTTTTGTAATATTGCATTTTCAAGAAAAGGATCAAGTCTGATATGTAATCATTAGGATAATTAGGCTAATCACACGCTTAGACAACTGTGTAGTTTAGACCACTATAGCATTCTAAGATATTTTGCAAGTTGTTCTTATTTTGGTTATCCCTATAAAAAGGGAGGAAAAACTTATTAAAAAAGGTTCCAAATTTGGTTCGATTTTTCGGTTCTAGAGGCTATAATTATTTTGTAAATTTCACAAGTTTGGACCTATGACACGTATTTCATTCTTGAAGATTAATGAAGAAGTTTTTGGTGATTCCAAGCATTGGAATATGTAGTATGTGTTCTCCCTTTGTGTGTTACTTCATGTGTACTTTTCTTCCTCAGAAATTGTGTAAATTGTAGTTGATGGATTCACTCTTAAATCATAGATTTACTTATGATATATTGTAGTAGAAAGTACGTGTGAGATATTGAGTTGAAATCCTTAAAATACGCTCCATAATTTCTGCACTTAATTTCCTTTATCTTTTCATGATTCTATTGGGATTTATTGCATAGGAATGTGTTTGTCTAGCCCTCCGCACTAGGTTCCTTCCTTATATTTCTCCTTTCCATCTTTACTGCAACGACCAATCAAACTACATTTTCTGTGTGTAGGTCACTAGACATGACTATTTACTCTTGGGAATGATACATATTGTTTATGTGTATATTGAATCTGTCTTTGAGAAGGATAATTGAGCCAAAATTTAAATCATTTTATATTTATCTCTTGAGTAGCACTGATTCATCTTCAAGAGAGACTAAGACGTCCTAAACACTGACCTCTCCTCGACTTGGGGGTTGTCTCTAGGAGCTACAACCCTCTATGGTTGGAAACATTGAAACCCTCTATTTGTTAGGAATATTGAAATGGGTGGTGGTGCGTAGGTTACTTCATTAGTTTATCGGGGGGTAGGTTATTTCACTTACTTAATCTTGAAACTAAATTAACATCACATAATCAAATCATTTACAATTTACGAACACAAAGATCAAAATTGAAAGACAAAAACTTAAAGAAAAAACACTTGTAAACAAGCTTCAATTCATTACAACCATTTGTGAGGAGACCAATTCTTTGTAAGCGCAAAATTACAAAAACTGCAGTGTCCAACCTATCAAGAAGATGAAGACACTAATCCTTAGTAATCACCAACTTACAACTTTCGTAGGCATCAATCTATAGGAGATTTCAGTCCCCTAGTTGAACCCCAATGTAGCAACTTCATAGGCACCAACCTTCATGAGACTACAATCTTCTTAGCTGAGCACCAACTCAAAAATTTGTATGCACCAACCTACTCTTTCAATCTGTTCCTCGGACCCATCAACATCAATTCTTGTAATGTATTCACTCTACCACACCACCCTTAGGTTTGCACCTTCATGCCTAACCACAACCACTTTTCCTTCTTCTTGGTCACCTTTCCCTAGTCACCTTGAAGTATTCATTGTAGGCTCTAACCTCTTGCCAACTTTACTAAACAACTTAGACAATTGATAGAACTTAGCTAACAAGTCCCTAAAACTACCGTCATACTTTAAACAAACTTCCACCTCTTCATAAACTTGATACTAAATTTGGGCTTAAAAACATATCTACAAAATATGAATTAGTGATAGACCTCCTTCTACATTGCACACTAAATGAAGACTTCTACAATGCTAGAGTTTGACCTCCATAAATAAGCTTGAAAACAACCTCTAACAAAGTTCAATAACTTCAAAATTAGATCATAAATTTCCCTCAAAACTTTGCAACAAAAAGGCCTCCAACCAAGCTAGGACTCGACCTTCAAACTAGGTTTGAATTCAACTGTCAAACAAATTTGAAATTTGGCCTAATACCTCGAGTACTTTATCCTTAAAACATACCTCAAATAACTAGAAACGCTTCCCAAAGATACTGCCAAAAACCCTTCAAAAGATGTGCCAAAACCTTTCCACAAAAAGCTTCTTCAACTCAACTTCACTTCACTTGGTTCATGAGGTACGAACTTAAGACCTACTCCTATACTCTCCTAAACATAATGTTGAATGCTTGAGTTGAGTGGTTAGAAATTATACTTTTCATGCCTTTTTGTAATGCATTTGGATGTTGGGTTAGGGATGACTTGTCCACTGGGTGGGTCGACTAGTGAAACTGGTATAATGTATAGTGAATATTAAAAACATCCATTTCTCCTCGACTGTTAGGAGTTATAATGTGTGCCATATACTATTGGAAAGGTCTTAGGATAATCTTTCCAACCGTATATCCTATGTTCCCATTTGAATTAGGTAATTGGAGTAAAAATTTCTTTGAATATAGGGTATCCAAATGGGGTTTGCTTGTACTTTGGTTGGGTAATATTGACAAAATATTTCATATCTCATTCCTATGGAATTAGAGGGTAACCCATATACTATCGGAAATATCTCAAATATGCTATTTGAATGTGTAATTTCTTCTTTCATTTGGACAACGTCTGACATCAACAAGAAACATTTTCAAAATTACTTGAATATCTTCTTCTTCCAAGCGCTGCTCCCCCTATCTACATTCTCTTCATACTTCTTGTTCGCCACTCCCCTTGTCTACATTCTCCCCCCCTTTAACATCAATAGTAAAGGGCGCTCCCTCTATCTACATCTTCTCTTTTTCTATTACTGAAAAACTACTACCATCAAGTTTGTGCACCAACAGCTTAGAATGTCATATGTATATAAATCATGTCTAATATAGTTGTGTCATTATATGCAACTTCAGACTACCTTCAAAACTGGACAAACCTAACTCCATAGAGGCCAAGCTAGGTGTTTCCATCATAGGAGCTTGCGAAACAATAGGTTGTTGGATTATTAATTGTTGTGATTTTATTTGAACCTTCTTCCTTATTGATGAAGCCTCTTTTATGTTCACGATAATTTGTGACCACAAAGGTTTACCCTCAAATGGGAATGAAACCCTCCTTTACGTTCACGATAATTTGTGACCACAAAAGTTTACCCTCAAATGGGAATGCTTGATGCACACTACTATCATGTTTTCCCTGTAACTCACTCTCATTGGTTTTTCCTTCATACAAACCCTCATACTCTTGATTATCCTTCATACAAACCCTCATACTCTTGATTTTCTTCTTGGTTGTCTTCCACTTTCTTACACACTTCATTATTTTCTTTATACAAATTATCCTCTTCTACATAATCTTCTTCCCCTCCAAAATTATTTTCATTCTCAATCCCTCATTCCTCATGATTTTCAATGTTTCTTTTCGATGATACTGGAGTCTAGGATAGAATCTTAAATCACTGACACTACCAATCCAAGTATCAAAACATATTACAATAGAATATAAACAATAATAAATCAACATGTTCACAAATGTAGAGAACTTTTTACGAATTTTTAATCCAACTTCGTGATGTTAATCAAACTGAATAATACAATAGTCAAGGTCTCCTGTACCAGGGATAATGGCCCTCATGGATCCACTGATACAAGATATACAACAAATAGGTCTTGGTGTTTATTGTGATGACCACCAATCTACCTTGAACAAGATACTCTGACCATCTCGCTGTAACACACTCTCTCATCTCCTCTCGGTCGTACCCTGTACACATTTGCTTGATCATTCTTGATTTGTATCATATGCCTCTATCAATGCACTGAGTCCATCTAGCCATTGAATCTCGACTCTATCCTTCTCTCTCGTTGACCCTTAGTCCTTCGACGCATCAACACATCGAGTCTCATGTTGAGGAGTTCACAAATCTATTTGTGAACAACTTTCAACTGTCCATTACTGCTACTCAACTACTCATGGACTTCTGCGCACTATAGATTTCTTGCGCTTCTCCAATGAAGACTAACATAGGGCACGAAGGGATTCCACCTATCACTGTAAAATGTCCTTCTCCCACAATGAACGCACGCTAGGAGGATTGCCCAACTTCTGCTATAGATGTCCTCCACAAGGAAAGTCTAGGGCTACTCAAACTTCTCTTGGCTGATTAGACATTTGAGCTCTCTTTCTGCCAAATCTAATAATCCCTTAGTACTTCAAGAGACTTGTTTCTTCAAGCTTGAACCAAGCCTCTATAATCCTCCCAAGTTTTTATTTAGGTTGGTCCAACTCTACCTTATCTAGGTCCACGCTTGGTCCACTCTCATGCTACCATCTATCAGATCACGAGTGTCCATTACAATGATGTAGAAACTGATCACTGGTTAGGGCATCCAACCACTATGAATACCCTACCTCTTTGCTGCTAACAAGCTTCCATCTTTCCTTGATTTTTGTTCTTCTAGAAGACTGGTTAGGGAACACCACCAACCCTAACTCACTGCTCCAACATTGTGTGATCTTCTCCCAAAGTGCTGCTCCTTTTGTTGTCCAAAGATAGGCATCCAAACTCTACTCTAGAGTATGAGGCTGCTCCTCAACTTACCCTACAACACTCTTGTACCAACCAACAATATGAACACTACTCATACATTTGGAGACACCCCTGTACTACTACGCATTCATCTCCAGGATCTGAAGCCTAAGGGAAAGACCTATACTAGACCTAATGAACCTGAAAAAAGTCCCTTAATTCATTGCTGAACAATCTCCTACTGCGACCACTTGTAACAGAGGTTCCCACCACCAAAATGCACTGAATATCCACAGAAACACACCTAAAACAGAACTCTGATTGCGACCTGATCTTGCAAGTAGTATGTTGTCCAAACTTCCCAAATAATCCTCCTTACGTGGATGCTATAGGCATAGACATATGCAACCTAGTTCAAGGAGAATATCACACCAAATTTCAGATAAGACCCTCCAAACCCAGTCGCATTTGCTCTTCTTCTTTACCTTAGGCTCACACTCCAAATCACAAAGCTAATCTATGATGCTGAATGCACTAAGGATGTGACCATGAGGTCTCATAAGGTCTTCTATTTATATGTTTCATGTAGTCTTCAGAGGCTCAATACAATTTTCTGGCCTCTTCTTCGAGTCTTCTTTGTTGCCTCTCTTCTTCTTTTCAAGCAAGCTTCTGGGCTCTCCCTTGCTCTTCAATCATCCTTTTCACATAACAACTTCCCACTCCTTTGGTTGATTGATGAGATGGACCTTGATTCTTTCAGGGAAGTAGAAGTTAGCTCATGTGCTTGCATTGATCTAGTGCATTCGCTGTAAATTTCCATCCACAAAGACCTACGTTTTGATCATACAAATCCATCTTTAACTTTTCTTGTTTTCTTCTCTTCATCTTTATGACATTTTCTTTGCGCTTGCTAGGAATATGTGCCTAATTGATTTTCTTAGGGGACCATATTGCGTTTCTTTTACAATCATGTGCTTTATGTCCAAAGTTGTGACATTTATTGCGTTATGTATTGTACTTGATTAATGGGGCAAATGAATTATGGTTTTTTTTAATGTAGCATGACCTCTAATTTTATTGCCTACAATCTATTTCTGGAACTCTGATAAGGTCCTATATTACTTATAGAATCACTCTTGGCGTAGGCTCTACAATCCATTGCTTTATGTCCAGAGTTTGTACATGAAAAACAATGACAAAGAAATATAGATTTATACCTAATTGAGTATGATTCCCATCATGACGTAGTTATTTTAAATTTGTTCTGGTTTAGAGAGGATTCAATTCTTTGTTGAATTTTGTCTCTTATTACCTATTGCTTGAGTTATGTATGGAACTCTTGAGGGAATCAACACAACTTCTTGGTGAAGTAGCTCTTCAACCTCATCCTGATTTCTCCCCTTGCATCCACTATGGTTGGGGCTTTGAAGAATATCAACATGATTTTCTGGTCACTTAAGGCTTGGATCTTGTATGAAATATCACCCACATAAGTAAGACCTATTTTTTCATATGGTGATCTTTGTTTGCTGAGAATATCATCCAACATTTGAGAAATTTTCAAGTTCATGTTGATCTTGTCAACCTCATTCCTTAATGAGACAATCTCTGCTTCAAGCTTTTCACAATTTTCTTCTTTTTCCTTTAGCTCACGTTTCATCACTTCTTTTGTTCTCTTAGCTTCTTCTAGCTGGATTATCAAGGTGATGACTTCTTTAGAGTTTTACTCTTGCTCTTTCTATTTTTGATCAATTTCTGCTTCTAGCTTCTCATAGTTCTCAACCTTTTCCTTCATCTAATTTGTCAACATTTTTTTCTCACTTTTCAAGGATTTGTAATTTTTCTTCAATATCTATGGTGCAACCTTCTTATAGATCTGATTATCTCTTTTGATTGCTTTCTTCTTCTTTACAAAGTTCTATATTCATGGTTGTGGAGGAGATTTTTTCTAGGAGTTTGGAGTCACAATTTCTTGGATTTTCCCATTTGTGTTTATGAGTTCTATATTTCAATAGTTAGGCAATGTTAGAAGGCACTTGCTTTAATACCAATTGTTGGAAACACTAATAAGGAGGAGGGATGGGAGGGGGGAGCGGTGAATCAATATTTCACTTAGTTAATATTGAAATTGGATGCACATTGCATAATCAATAATTTACAATGTACGGACATAGAGATCAAAAGTGCAAGTCAAAAAATTGAAGAAGAAACACTTGTAAACAATCTTCAATTCATTACAACCATTTGTGAGGACACCAATCCTATGTAAGCACCAACTTACAAAAATTGCAGGCTCCAACATGTCAAGCTAATGAGAACACAAATCCTCAATAATCACCTACTTACAACTTTCATAGGCACCGACCGATATGATACCCTTACCTGAGCTCCAATTCAACAAATTCATAGGTACCCACCTTTAGGAGACTCTAATCTCCTTAGCTGAGCACCAACTCAATGATTTGCGGGCACCAACCCACTCCAATTTTTTCCTTGGACTTGCCAACACCAATTCTCATAATGTATTCACATTACCATGCCACCCTTAGGTTTGCACCCTCAATATTGACAACAACCACTTGTCCTTTTCTTTATCTTGCTTCTTAGTCACCTTGCCCTAGTCACCTCAAAGTATTCATTATAAGCTCCAACCTCTTGTAGAATTTCCTTAACAACTTCAGAGATTGAAAAAACTCAGGTAACAACCCCCTTAACACTACTGTCACACCTTAAACACACCTCTACATTTTCAGAAATTTGGTCTTGACTTTGGGCTTAAAAACAGTTTTGCAAAATATGAATTAGGGCTCACGTCCTTCTACATTGCACACTAAACTCGAACTTTTATAGTGCTAGCGTTTTGCCTCTAAAAATAGGCTTGAAAATATCCTCCAACAAAGCTCGACCAACTTCAAAATCGAATTAAAACTTTTCCTCAAAACTGTGCAATTAAAGGGCCTCCAACCAAGCTAGGACCCGACCTTCAAACTAGACATGAACTCAAATTTCAAATATAATTGAAATTTGGCCTAAAATGCCCACTACTCTATCCTTAAAATAGACCTTAGACAACTAGAAACCCTTCCCAAAGACTGCCAAAAACCTTTCAAAAGATTTGACAAAACCCTTCCATAGAAAGCTGATTCAACTCAACTTCACTTCACTTCTTTTTGGTTCACGAGGTATGAACTTTAGACTTGCTGCTTTGTCTCCTAACATAGAGTTGAGTGTTTGAGTTGAGTGGTTAGAAATGCTCATTCTCATGCCTATTTATAGTGTGTTTGGATGTTGGGTTAGGGTTGACTTGTCCACTGGCTGAGCCAGTTGGTGCAACTGGTAGAATTTATAATGAAAATTAAAAAATTCATTTATTCTAAATTGCGAGGAGTTAGAAGGTGTGCCATATACCATTAGAAAGGTATCATAATGTAGAAACATGGTGATATAATTGCAACTGCTCAAGAAATTTAATCTAAATCAAGAGACACAATTCTAATCTACTATTCTACGGAAATTAATTCACAATTTAGAATAACATTAAGAAACATGCATAAATCACATACACAAGTACACAATTTTTTTTAGGGAAACCAATTGGTAAAAACCCCTTAAGCTTGCTTGCATTAATAAGATGAATAGAGAATGCATTACAATTGCTAGCTCGTTTTGAGCTCAACCTATAAGTGAATAATCTATCTCTCTGCTCAATGAGAAGCTATGACCTAAACTTAGTGATTTTATTTTCTCTGCTTGAGCCCCTATTTCCTTGTGAAAATACCGAGGAATTAGGTGCCTATTTTTTAGGATTTTTCCTCCAATTGGTTGTGAAATTACTGAGGTTGATACTCTAACTGCATGTAACTCTTGTACACTCAAGACTATTAAACAACTGATGTTACACTACACTGGAATCTCCACCACAACTAGGGAACTCGAATTCTCTACAAGCACTAGGTATTTTTGGTTAATTGATTAGTTAAACAGATGATCACTGAGTTAGACTGTTGTCCCAATGCGCAACTAACCTCTAACTAGTTCTATCAATAGTTAGAACTAGTTTAACTGAATACAACTAGGAATAACTTAATTGGATTGTTGAAATTTGGTACCGGAGGACAGGTGGTTCCCTTAGGCTTTGATCTTTGGTCTAGGGAAAAGCGTCCAAAAAGAATTTCATTTTTCTCCTAAAGTGACTTTATAAATTTTATAAAGTTAAATCTAATTTAAAAGTGACTTTAAGTGATAAAGTTACTAAGTCTAATTTTAAAGTGACTTTTATAAAGTCAATGAAAAATTAGAAAAGAAAAGTGACTTTCGAAATAAATGACTAAGTGGGTCTTTATTAAAGTGGGTGATTTAAAAAATAGAAAGTGAGATTTAAATGTGCATTTAATCTCAGCCATTGATCTAAATCTATTTCAGCCATTGGATTTAGAGATCACCCAAAAGTCACTTGGATCACCCAAAAGTCACTT
>APFE031580049.1:0-66912 GCA_000404065.3 Pinus taeda | reverse complement strand
GAGGATGCTCCCAGATGGAGACTTTACAGCTCTGAGCTTCTGGTCATAATTTTCTGCACATAGGTGAATGACTTCGGGAAAGACATTTACAGATGCTAAGAAGTAGGTAGGTAGATTAGACTCCCAGATGCCATACATGTCACTGTTGTCCAAGTGACTATTCCTTAGCTGGCAGAAGGTCTGTAAGTGGTTCCTCTCTGCCACAAAATTAGCAATGAGGAAATCACTGTCCACAAGTGGCATAGCTTCAAGCTCCTTACTGGGTGGATTGACAAGAGAAACATCAAGAGCAGATGGAGTGGCCATGTTTGATTTCAACTGGATATTTACTTGAGTTTAGGATTGGTGCAAAGGCTGAGGAATGCCCACTGAATTGTGTTAAAGTGAGCAGCTCTGAGAGTATGAGGAAACTCTTTACAGGTTTGATGAACTGTGGGGCACTCTGTTGGAAGAAACCAGAGTGTTTCAAGCTAATTAGCTGGTTTTTCAAGGGGAATTTTGAAAACAGGGATGAGTGTGCAGTTACATGGGCTTTTAGCCGATAGCTTGGCTTCTTCAATTAGTTTTTGTGGTGAATTTCGCAGAAGGGTACGGGTTTCTTGTAGAGCTTTATCATGCAGGGATTTTACCAGGTTTTTGGGTGGTTTCAGTGGACAATTTATCTGTGAGGAGCTTTTGCAGAGTTTTTTACAGGAATTTAGGAGAAAAAATGGGAGAAATACGTCTAAAGTAGGTCGCCTGCGGCAAATACCTGGATTTTTTGGTGCAGAAGGCGTCAAGTTGGATCAATTGCAGGTATTTGGGTTGACTTTGAGGGTGGCAGCAACTTTGCTGGATGAATTCTCGATTTTGGCAGTAAACGACGTCTTTTGCTTGCAGACTGCTCCGGTAACGACAAGTTAAAATAACAAATAACGGTCATTTCCTGACTTTTTATGCAATTTTGGCCCTTTGGCGCCTTTTTGGTGATGACGTCAGCATGACGTCATCAGTGGGTCTGGGTACGACAGGGTGACGTGGAAGCTGATGTGGGTGGCGGTGACGGTGGCAGGGCAGGCAGGTGGATGGCCGACGTGGATGCGACGTGGAGCAGTGGTGGCGGACGAGGGGGTGACGTCACGCTGACGGGGGTGTGACGTCAGCGAGAGGGGATGGGCGGTAAGCGGTTTCGTCGGAGCACCCCAGGGCGGTAAGTGGTATGAGGGGAGGGGGGCTCCTAACACTGCGGGAGGTTGACGCGTGGCGGGGGTAGGGCGGTAAAACTACCAATCCCCGGGACGCAAAAGGTCGGGCAACTCCCCTGTGAAATCGACTGCCCATCGTTGGATTGGTTAGGCTGGCGATCGAACGGTTGGCGACAATTATGATGTGACCATTGTTTATTGCCGAGGGGACCCGCCAATTAAATAATTATTTTTAAATAACTCAAGAGTGTGGGGTGGGTTTTGACATTAGGATTTCGAGTTTAATGTAATCGCGCCCATTTATAAATGTTTTTATTTAAAAAACATTATAACCAAGGTATTTAGGGCAGAAAAGGGGTAGGAAGGGTTAATGAGGGCGGGGATTTCAATTTTTTATTTTTTAACCAAAGTTTTGGTTTAAAAACCATAGTTTAGGGTGGTGGGGGGTTAATATTAACCCCTGGTGGATTAATATTTCCCAACAGAGGGTTGTATAGCTATAGTGCTAGGGGGAGGGTATTTACATAGACGTTTTTGGATTTTTACATAGATCTTTGTAGAATTTGGGGAAGGGGAATGCTTACGGAGCTAGATAATACATCAGTTGTTAATATGACATTGTGAGGTGAGTGTATAGGGGGAAATGCTAAGTTTTAGGAAGTAAAACTTTAGGAATGGAAGATGAGGGAACTGAGAGTGAAGATTTTTACACAAAAAATTTGGCTTCTTTCCCTTGACTGGATTCCATGGTTTGACCTGGTACTCTGTCATGAACTGAAGTGGAACAGGACACTTGAGCAAATCTCAAGGTCCTTGGGAATGTTAGTAAATGATGTTTGGGGGAAAAAGGGGGAAATTGGACATGCTTCCAATGTTATGTCCTCAAACCTCTGCTATGATGCCACTACCCTGAATGGAATGAGTCTTGCACTTGATAAGCCAATTGGTAATGGCCCTTCATTTCTGTAACCTTGCACTACTTACCCAACCTAGTAATCCTAATATTTTTTCTTCACTTGAAGTGGGTGCACTTGAATTAGCAGACCCTGATTGTTCTCTTTTTCTTTTGACTGCCATCCTATCTAAATCTACCCTTATTCTTCCAAGGACCCAGATTAGGCAGTTGGGCTCCTTTCATTTCTCTACCTAGCTAGTCATCTGCCAAGCTTGAGTTGTTTGGACAGGAAACATTCTCTATTCTGCAACAAGCAATTTAAACATGGCATGGTCCAGATTATCCTATTGGGCCATCCATCAAGTATGATTAGCAACAGTATTTGTAGAGTGTGACACTGCGAAAAGATAGTAGTGGCATTTTGACTGGCCACTTTCTTGGTCTTTAGTTTGGGGTTCATTTTCACTTTTCTTTTGACCATTTGATTTTCTTTCCTTTTGATTATTCTTTTAAGGCATACCCTCTTTTCATTTTTTAATTTTCCTATTATGTACACAAAATATGGAACCTTTGCAGCTTGCAATGATGAACATATTTAACCCTTCCACTGTCAATCATGAAAGATGAAACATATTGGTATAGGAACCTAACAGAATGCAGCAACAACTACGCGTGAGAAGATCACAGGTGCATTCTTCAATCCAAATGACATTACAATGTACTGAAAACAACCCCACTCAGTCACGAAGGTTGTCTTTCTCCTATCCTCTAGTGCGATTTTGATCTAGTGGTACCCTGAGAACCCATCAGTGAAAGAATATGTCTCATGGCCACCTACATTGTCCAACACTTAATCAGTGAATGGAGTCAAGAAAGGATCATGTACACAAGTGTCATTCAGCTTTCTAAGATCCATGCATATCTTTATTTCATCCTTTTACTTTTTCTCCTATACCACCATTAGGCTTGCCTAGTCAGATTCTTCCACAAGCTCAATAATGCCTACCATGAGCATCTTGTCTGACTCTAAGTGGACCTTCTCCTTATACTTCAGATTGAGACAGTAAGGTATTTTCTTAACGTTGGGCTTCAATGTAATCTTCATCATACCTAGGTCCCTAATTATCCCCTTCAGATCCGTGTACTTGGTAGGGAATACATCCTGGTATTCGTAGAGTAATTTAGTGACCTTTTCCACCATCGTGTCATCCTAGTAATCTCTAATCTTCACGAATTTGGGCTCTGCCTCCATACCAATGTTTACTTGTTTCATTTTCAATGGCACATTATATCCGGATTCTCAACTTGCTGTCCTTCAACCTCGCAGTGACCTTATTTTTTAGGGACATTAATCTTTCACAGATCCTCTTCCTCTTCTTAAACAGTTACATTATAACATTCTAGCACGTGGCTCAGCTAAGTACCCCATTTAGGCTGAATTAGGTCTAAATTATCCTGCGGTATCCTAAACATTGCTACTTTCACCTCTTATAGTGCTTCATTAATACAATCAAACTCGTCTTCGAAATTGAATTTCATTATGAATCCTTCGCATAGAATATCCCATTCACCCATACCATGGTGAAGCTTTGTTTCTACATACTAGTGCATTGGGACAATATCCAGTGTGTGACAGAATAAGTGCATCCATTCAAGTTGGGGCTTCTCTCCATAAACCTGAGCCCATTTGGCCAAGTGCACGCACTGATTATCTTGTGCATCATACTTGTCTATCATTTTCATATTATTCTTCCCAAAGTGAGTTCCCATCATTCTCCTACATTCGCACCAATCATCAAAGCTTCCCTTATGCATACCCCACCACCTTGCGGGTGTAGCACATACTACCTACTAAATCGCCTGGAAACGCTACTTTTTTAGTACCTCCCTCTCAGATGCATCTACAAAAATATCTACATCATTCAAGCAATCATAAGTAGGTAGATTCCTTACCTCTGATGACACATAGTGCAACGACCGGGTCATCATGTTATAGCTTAGCATAGTTACCTCATGTAACTGATTCTACCAGTGCTCTAGTTCTTCATCAAAGTCTGAGGTGGATGAACTCTCACGATCCCATGTAATTCATCCATCCATTGTTGGATTCACCCAATCTTAGTCTCACGCTATTATCTTATAGATACTGTCCGGATCATCATCCCTCTCATAATCATGAACTAGTTTAGTATAGTGTGATCCTTCACCAGGATCTAGGGGTACTATTACATGGAGCGATTTCTTCTCAAATATCATCTTTTGCTTTTTTAGATTGATTACTCCATTCATGTCAATAGCCCAATCAATTCCCAGGAGCATAGGATATGGTTTGTTGTCATCCACTATCTCTATTACTTCAAAATCATCCAGCGCACTCACACCTTCAATATCCATAGTCACCCCATGTAGCCACCCAATGGGGATGATATTTTGTTGATTCGCCATCCTTAGCTGAATTGGAGACCATTGTAACATGGGCCTCCCCATCCATTCCCAAGTCTTTTTAGGTAGGACATTTGTGCCTAACCCTAGGTCCAAGATAACATGATCCATCTCATACTATCCTATCTTCGGTCAGTCTCATATCTCTTCCGGTCCTTGTTTTATGCTTACCTATATTTTGCACTACGTGCGCCTCACTCAGGATGTTTTTGGCGCATCTATTTATAAGCTCTTGTAACCCCTTCACAGCCTTACTATCGTGCAGTAACTTCATACAGGTCTTCAGGAAAGTTGTAGGCATAGAAGAGTCCATCTCTTGATCAAGCTTATCCTTGCTTCCTGAGGTGGGGGCCTCAGTGAAGCTCCTCTTTGCTTCCATGAATGTTTCACGTGCGTGCTCCAAATCGAACTCATGCTCCTTCGTCAAAGCTTTGTGCACCCATGTACTCTCTTCGGGTTGTTTTCCCTTATCATCTCCTGTTGCGATTCCACTTTTGAGCACTATATTAACATTTGGGACCTCTACGTGCGGCTCAAACCTCATCATTTATAGGTTTTGAGTAGGATGCAGTGGTAGCACCCCTTTGTCGCGTATCCTTGCTATCAGCGTAGGACAGTCTTCTGTTTCATGATCAAACAGAGTGCAATAATTGCATGACAAACTTGTTGGGTTACTAAAATCACAGGCATAGTGTCCTTGTCCTCCATAATTGTAGTAGATCAGCTGTCCCTGACCTCTGCCAGATCCTCCTACACCTCGGCCTCATCCATGCCCCTAAAATACTATCTGTTCCATCCCTATGTTCTGGTCAGGGCAGCATGTTTCTCCCTAAACCATATAGGCGGGATTTCTATCCATCATCAATTCATAACTCCTGCAGTTACTCTCATCATGCCCTACTAGCCTACAAAAGTTGCAGAACAGTTGTTGTGGTGTCTGAAAAAACTTATGTAGCAAATGACAATTATTCGTGGCATGTTTTCTTGCTACCTGAGAGATAGCGCACCACAATACAGGCACCACGCTTGGTCTTGCTTGAGCCTATGGCCTCAAATGCATCGGTCCTCCTCCTGTAAGGTAGTTTTCCAAGAACAAACACTGGTCTTTGTCATGCCCCTCACTTTTACATTTTAGAAACCATATCTCTTTGCACACCTCTAGTCGAACTGTCCTATCGTACTTCAAGCTTTCCATCTCAAGGCAAAGATTTTTCAACCGTGAATGGACATTCTGAACCCCTAGATTTGGATCCTGCATCGACATTTCATGCAGCCTCATTGCAATCTCCAAGGCCTGTGCCTAAGTTGTTATCTTTTGTTGTGACAACGCAACCTTTAAGTGTGGTAGGAGGGAAGCCACAAACCACTCGTGATGTTGTCTGTTTTTTAGGTTCATGTTAGCCTCATGGATTGTACACTTCAACCTCTGATCAAGTTCCCAAGGTGTCTCACCTGCTTGCATCGTGATTTATTTGAATCCTATAATAGACTGTGCTTTAGATTTAGGCCTACTAAATTCTCTATTCATTGTTGTTTGGATGTCTGCTACTCCAACATTCGGGTTATCAATAGCATACTTGATATACCAGGTTAGCATGCAATGCTTTAGAGCACTAACCAATGTCACCTTCTTCAAGTTATCATATGTAACACCCTGAGCTTCCCATATGGCTTTCACAACGAACCAGAATTGGTTCGAGTCCTCATTCCCCAAGCCTTTGAACAAAGGTAGCTTCATTGAATTCGCCATACTGAACTGCAGTGGAGGTGGAGGCGGTACATATGATCTCACAGGTGATGGTGGTGAAGTTGGAGGTGGTGTGGGTGGAGGTCGTATTCGCGGGAATCCTTGTCTTATTAATTGAATGGTACTTCATGGAGAAACTTGCGCTATTCCCTCATCGTTACCTCGTGGAGGTGAGATCAATGGACTATATTTAGGGCCCTTTTGTCCTTCATTTTTGTAATTTTTTCTACTTCACGTAGCCCTGAACATCAAGGTAGTTGTGTAACCCATTTTTCACACAATAGCATTTTAATCTAGGTATTCAATGATTTCACATACTTACCTCACTGTCCTTTGAGAAAAGCACCTCTCCGCCTCACTGTAGTTGACTGAGGTGTCAACCACAAATTTAGTCACAAATCCTCCTATGACACGATCAAGCCAATGATCGACATCATGGGAAATCTTATCCTCAGATGTTTCCAACCTTTGCACTAGCTCTAGGGTCGACACAATAGGACCGTCAAGTTTCCACCTTCCTTGCCTATCTTCTAGCCTCGCTGTCCACTCGTATAGCTTAATCGAAAAGGAGCAGAAAAATATATCATGGACATCTATATACATGTACCTATCTAGCCACTGTTCCTTTTTCGGTCGTGGGTTTATGTTCTCCTCCACCGCAAATTCGTGGATCTTCCTATCCAACCAGTCTCCAATCTCTTTCTTAGTCGAATTCCATTGGTATGACATCTCACATCTCTTATGCAGGTCCCAACAACAAATCCATTTTTTGGCTTGAAGGGGCCTGACTTAGGTTCAGCGTTAATTAGCCAAACAAATCCCTAAACTACTATCCCTTTCAGCATTAGCCCGCAGAGCGCGGAGCAAAGTCTCACCTGAAGGAGTATGGGGGGATGTTGGAACCAAGTTTTGCACCTTGAGATGGTCATGATGTCGTTTTATTCCCTTTAGGTAGGTCACTTCGCTCATGGGCTTGCCAAAGGAGCCCTCTATTCCATCCTTCAATACCTTCGTGAAAGGGTAGGGCTAGCCTTCACACAACCATAACCCTTGATCTAGACACTTCCGCAGCATACCGAGCAGATTCCTAAACTAGTCTAAGTGTCTTACTTATTTTATTAGATACTCATAGTTAGCACTGCGTAAACAGATATTCTCATATGTGTTCACTTATCCAACATAATCATACACATTCGTGCATCACATAAGCATTATAAAGGAAATTCAAACATAAAATGATAAGATGCATTAATCAAAACAATGACATAGAAATTGTAGAATAATTCTCTTTATTGATATCTTCCAAGTGATTACAGACTCTATTCACCTTATGCACACAGTTGCAGGTGTCCACGCACTCAGCTGCGGACTTCTACCCTAGGCCTATGTGCACTCATTTACAGATCCTCTACCTATGCTACAACTCAAAACTTAGACTTCTAGCCCATAGCTACGAATCTCTTCACTATTGCTTGATTTATTCTAACTACTTAGAGCTTAGCTCTTTTTATACAATCCCATCATCCATGGACCATGGATAGATCTCTTACAGCCGACTTTACTTTACAAAACTAAGGGCGGACAACCCTTTATGACTTATGACACCTACTTGCTTCACGACCAAAAAATGCAGAGTCATTACAAGTTTATTACAAAATTTGACTTAAACATGGACTTTTAGCCCCAAAACTGCACTTTGGGGAATCTCATTCCCAACAACTGTGTCAATGAAATCCCCATGGTTTGTTGACATAGCTAACTATTTAGTCATTGGGAAATTACCACCTCACTTATTCGCTCATGAAAAGTGAAATATCATACATAAAAGCGCTACATATTGTTGGAGGAACAACACAGGACACACACCATATGAGCTAGTGTATGCGAAACAAGTCCTCTTGCTAATAGAATTCCAGATCAAGACTTTCAAGACTACAGTCCAATTCAGGCTAAATCTCTCTGAAGCACAACAAAAACATATTCTACAGCTTAATGCGTTAGATGAATTCTAAAGGAATGTTGTTCAGCATAACATCTTGGTTCAACAACAGTGCAAGAAGTGGCATGACAATTCTATCCAAAAGAAACAATTCCAACCAAGTGATTAGGTGCTCCTTTACGATTCTAGATTCAAATTTGTAAAGGGAAATTCCATACACGTTGGATGGGACACTATGAGGTGGTAAAAGTGTTTGAAAATGGAGCGGTAGAGATAAAAACTATTGATGGATGAAATTTTGTGTTCCTCGTAAATGGGCATAGATTGAAGGTATATTTTTAGCCCCTTACTAAAGGAGATTTTATGCAGCAAGTCCAACAATAATCTAAAAAGGAGTTGGTAGGAGGTAACACCAACCTATTGAAGATTTGATTCTTTCTTTTCCTCATTATAAAAAATATAATAAAAAGAAAAAAATGACAAAAAAAAATTCTTGTAGACATGATTGTAGTAGGATCAACCTGAAAACCAACATGATGGCAGGAAGATCGAAATTTCAATAAAAAGGGAATGTGACTTGATTTTTAGATATGCTGGATGCCACCAAGAAGAAGCAGGTTCAAGTAACCCAGCCCTTACCCAAGTTTGCGGTAACTAGCATGGAAATTTTTATCCAAGTAAATGCTTAATTCCTACTGCAATTACTTTTTCTGGCACCAGTGCAGGCAGGTCTTGCATATAAAATTTTTCCTTTCTTCTATTTTCCCATTTTGTAATTCCCACTATTTTTCTTTTTCTAAATCCCCAATGACTTACCCTCCTCTTTCTTCTAAAGAAAACTACCCTTACCCAATCCCGTAAAATCCCTCTATTTCCCTTGAATTGTTTCCACATCCCATTCTTATTTATCACCCTTGGTGATATTGTTCTTGGAATACCTCCAGTAATGTTCCTTCCCATTCTAAAAATCACCCCTTTCCCACTTCTTTATTCCCTCATAAATTGATTGCAAAATTTGATGCAGTCAATCCAGAAGGCATGCTCATGAAACACCAAAGGATGGCGAATAAAAATTTCCTTGTATATTGAGGCAAAAAAAAAAAATCCAACTGCAGAATTGTGTTCTATCACAATTGTTATTTTGGTGAAATCCCTGGTGCAAGATGCATACTGCAAGAAGTTAGTGCAAGCACGATGCAGTGCAAGCAATTAGGGCAAGCACGATGTAGTGCAAGCAGTCACTGCAAGCATGATGCAGTGCAAGCAGGATCAGTGCAGGAGCACGACCGACTATGGAAGCAAGGGTAACATAAATTTCACACAGTACAGGAGCATCTTATGAAGAATGTTTATGGAATTTTATTACTTTGTACATGAGTGATTCCTGCACTGATAGATCATAGCGTTATATATTTTAATTGATACTTTGTTTTATCATTTACCAAATTAGGAAAATTTTTAAAGTACAAGATATATTGTGTAAAATTTTCTCTACAAATCAGCTAGCTCACTGATATCATGTAGAAATTTCACCTGCAGATCAAACTGATATATGCCATGTACTAAAGCATAATATTAGATCTACATCTACCATAAACTTTGTGGTAGCTAATCAACCATGAGCAACATCAAGCATTAACACATATAACTGATAAGAAGGAATCAATCACACATAACACAGAAGAATTTATAAGAGAAAAACACTAGCCTAAAACCCCATCTCTGTATTATCAATCAAGTAGAAATCCTCAACAACATACAAAAAGAATCAGCTCAAAATCTATCCTGCTCTCTCTGTACTCTGATGATGTAGCTCATGGACTATCTAGGCCTATATATATAGGCTCCACAAGTCCTCGAAGCCCCTATTCGCTTGCATAATTTTGATTGGGTCCAATTACATAACATGTGTGAATTAGCCCAAATCATACCTGCTGTCACCTTAGGTCCAACTAGGCAATCCTTGAGGACTCAAGTTCCTCCTACATGCAAGGAATATTCACAAGGAAGATCCTAGCATCTGATAGTACATTGTCCCTCATCTAATCTCAAATAGGTCTTTGTCTAAACAGACATGCATCAGTTATCCATGACAAAATACTCATTGATCTGAAAATAACAGTTGTGACATGCATGCAAGGATCAACAAATTGTATCTCATTAATTTAACAACTTGATAAATTAATCTAACTGAACTTGAATAAGTTAAACTAAGTCAACTGATCCTCTCAATATAGAACTCATCCTTAATTCCTCAATCAGTGGACCAAATCAAGGACATGTTCCCCAATTAATGGAGAAATTATTGCATGTTCTCACAAAGACTTCAAGTTTGATTTTCATGGAGAATTAACTAATTAATATTCAAACTGCTGGTAAGACCAAATTCGAATTTTACTTCCTTTTTTAGACAAGGGACTATCTAAAAATAGGAATCCAACTTGAACTGATAAAAATAGAACTTCTATTTTTAGCACTTCCATTTTTCATTCCCTTCTATTTTTAGTACTTTCATTTTTCATTCCCTATTTCCCAATCCAGCACTGATGCCCAAACTACTATTTTTAGCACTTCTATTTTTAGAAATTTCTTATTGCCATTTTTCAACACTCTCTCTCAACAAGAAAGGCTTCCTCTCAAACCTGATCATGTACCTCTGGAATGTTCTACATGCAACATATCTACCAAGTGTGGTTTCTCCAGCAACTCTCAAAACAAGAAAACTCCCAACTAACCTCTTTGTTGGGTAAGAAACATACTCTGATGTTGAAGCTCTACCTACTGCTAACAAGTTCTCCCTCTTTAACCTCTGTGCTATTACAATATCTCCATGCATCTCGCACAGTTGCAACCTTCTTTGCACTACCCTGCACTGTGCAACACACTTGTCCCTCTCACATTGTTGTAGCCTACATGCTCTGCACTGTCTTGGGATTCACTGCACTATAGCTCTCTTTGTCGCTCCATCTGCATCTGTCACTACCCAATCATTCAGTTTCTGCTACTCCACGTTGGGGCTCCCATAGCAAGGTCTCATCCAAGAGGTTGGATACCTCAAGGATCCTGCCCCTCTTCCTTGGGATGATCACTCCACATCGCTCCACCCCATACCTGGAGGTATGGTTGCATGTGATCCCTTTGCCCACCTAGATCAAAGTTCCCCCCTACTGGAGGTCTTTGCATGAGTAGATGTCTCTACTCAATCTCCTCTCAGCTTCCCCTGTTGTGGCTGTTCCATAACCACCTGAAGCTATTGCACCAATCGTGGCTCCTCCAAAATCGTCTGAGACTTCTTCTGGCTTTGAGAGGTAATATACTCTCCCTCTCAACCACCAAGTCTCCATCAGTTGCCTTACTGCTCAAGGCTTTGCATGCATCTTGAACCTCAAGAGCATACAAGTTCTTAACCAGTGAACCGATCTGCAATCGACACCAAGTTTCTCTTCAGTCCTCGTACATACTTGACATCGGTCAAGGTAAGGCGAGCTCCATGATCCCTATGAAAAATAACTGTTCCTACACCTGAGACACTATACTTTTCATCATTACCCATCTCTATGAGTATCTGGAGATATTTCTCCTCCAAGGTACTGAACAAACTCTTGTCGTCGGTCATGTGGAAAGAAACTCCACTGTCAAGAAACCAACCACTTCCCACCATGGACGAAACCATGCATGCGAAGAGTGTGAAATCCAACTCAAACTATGAAGCAAGTGCCTCACCTTCAAATCCTTCCTCGGATCCCTTCTTGGATTTCCTCCGTGGACAATTTGCAACATAATGGCCCACCTCATAACAACGAAAGCATCACACTTTCGATTTGTAAACCTTCTTCCCACCATGGGAAGAACTGGACTAGGAAAGAGAAACCTTCTCCTTCCCCTTCTTCCCCTTACTTGCTAATGTACAATTCTCTTCATCCTCCATGGATGAACAACCGTCTCTGGTGCTCCGTCTGATCTCCTCCTGCATCAAATCCAACCATAGTCGTTCCCAATCTGGTAGTTTCTCACTTCCATTAACCGAGTCCTGGTAGCTATGCCAGCTCTTAACAAGGCCAAGGAGTGCTAGACTCACCATGTCATCATCAGTTGTCACGACCCCTACACTTGCAAGCTCATCCCTGCATGTGGTGAGCTTGGTGAGATACATAGAGATCATGTCACCCTTTTCACACTTGATCTTTCGAAGTTTGTCCTTCAGGCCAACTTCCTTTGATCACTACTATTCTGATAAAGATCTTTCATTTTTTCCCACATTGAAAACAAAGTCTCCTTCCCATGGAGGCTCGAGACTATGTGATCTCGAACTCCCTCTAGAAGGATTCTCCTTGCTCTAGCCACAAATTTCTTCAATTCCACCAGTTGAGAAGCATCAATCAACTTTGGGACTTCTTGATCAATGAAGTCCTTAAGGCCATTATCTTCTAATTCTGCCTCCATGCGATCCTTCCAGGCTATATAATTCAAATTGCCATCAAGGGCATATTCGAGTCTCAAACCATAGAACGCCATCAGTGAAATAAATGTGATAAGAAATCAATTCAATATTCAGAAACCACAAACTTCAACTTCTCCCTTCTTGTATACTATTCTTCCTTGATCACTTGTGCTCTAATACCATGTAGAATTTTCTCTACAAATTAGCTAGCTCAGTGATATCATGTAGAAATTTCACCTGCAGATCAAACTAATAAATGCCATGTACTAAAGCATAATATTAGATATACATCTACCATAAACTTTGCAGAATCTAATCAACCATGAGCAACATCAAGCATGAAAACATATAATTGATAAGAAGGAATCAATCATACATAACACAAAAGAATTTATCAAGGAAAAGCACCAGCCTAAAACCCCATCTATGTATTATCAATCAAGTGGAAATCCTCAACAATATACAAAAAGAATCAACTCAAAAGTTATCCTGCTCCCTCTATACTCTGATGATGTAGCTCATGGACTATCTAGGCCTGCGTATATAAGCTCCACAAGTCTTCCAAGCCCCTATTTCCTTGTGCAATTTTGATTGGGGTCCAATTACATAACATATGTGAATTGGCCCAAATCATACCTGTTGTCACCTCAGGTCCAACTATGCAATCCTTGAGGACTCGAGTTCCTCCTACATGCAAGGAATATTCGCAAGGAAGATCCTAGCATCTGATAGAACATTGTCAATCATCTGATCTCAACTGGTTCTCTATCTGAATTAACATGCATCAGTGATCCATGAGAGAATACTCAGTTATCTGAAAATAACAATTGTCACATGCATGCAAGCATCAACAAACAGTATCTCATTAATTTAACAACTTGTTAAATTAATCTAGCTGAACTTGACTATGTTAAACTAAGTCAGTTGATCCTCTCAATAAGAACTCATCCTTAATTCCTCAATCAATGGAGCAAATCAAGGACACACTCCCCAATCAGTGGAGAAATTATTGCATGTTCTCACAAAGAATTCAAGTTTGATTTTCCTTAACTAATTAACTCATGGAGAATTAATTAATTAATATTCAAACTGCTGGTAAGACCAAACTTCAATTTTACTTTCTATTTTAGACCAGGGACTGTATAAAAATTGGAATCCAACTTGAACTTCTAAAAATAGAACTTCTACTTTTACCACTTCCATTTTTCATTCCCTATTTCCCAATCCAACACTAAAGCCCAAACTACTATTTTTAGTAGTGCTATTTTTAGCAATTTCTTGTTGCCATTTTTCAACACTCTCTCAACAAAAAAGGATTCCTCTCGAACCCGATCATATACCTTTGGAATGTTCTGCATGCAACACATCTATCAAGTGTGGTTGCTCAAGCAAATATTGGAACAAAAAAACTCCCAAGTGACCTCTCTGCTCGGCTAGAAACATACTCTGATGTTGAAGTTCTACCTGCTATTGACAAGTCCTCCCTCTCTAACCTCTACGCTACTCCAATAGCTCCATTCATCTCACACCGTTGCACCCTTCTTTGCACTACCCTGCACTGTGCAACACACTTGTGCCTCTAGCATTGTTGTAGCCTACATGCTCTGTGTTGTCCTGGGATTCCCTGCAATATAACTCTCTCTGTCGCTCCATCCGCATCTGTCTCTACCCAATCAATTAGTTTTTGCTACTCCACATTGGGGCTCCCGTAGCAAGGTCTCATCCAAGAGGTTGGGTACTGTAGAAATTTCACCTTAGAATAAATCGATATATGCAATGTCCTAAAGCATAATACTCGTTCTACTTCTACAAAACATTAAGTGGAAGCATAATCGAAATCATGAGCAACATCAAGTAGAAACATGCATAACTGATCAAGAGAATTAACCACACATAACATAGAATATATCATTGGGGAAAGTACCATCATAAAACCCCAACTCTGTATTATCAATCAAGTGGAGATCCTCAACAACATAGAAAAAGAATCAGCTCAATAGCTATCCTGCTCTCCCTGTAATCAGAAGATCCTGATGATCTTCAATCAGAAGATGAAAATCATGGACTACCTAGGCCTCAATATATAGGCCACAAGTCCTCCAATCTCCTATAATATATCCTTCTCCATGCAAGGAATGCTTACTAGAAATATTCTAGCATCTGATAGTACATTGTCCCTCATCTGATCTCAATTGGGTCTCTGACATAACTAACATGCAACAGTTATCCATGAGTGAATTCTCAGTTATCTAAAATAATAGTTGTCACATGCATGCATGCATTAACAAACTATATTTTAATATTTTAAAAACTTGTTAAAATAATCTAACTGGACTTGACTAGTTAGAACTAAGTCAACTAATTCTCTCATTATAGAAATGAACCTTATCTCCTTTAATCAAGGGATAAATTCCTAAATCAAGGGAGAAAATAATTGCAGATCTCACAAAGACTTAAATTTTAATTTTCCATAATTAATTAACTCAACTGAATTAATTAATTAATATTTCCAATTGTTGTTAAGACCAAAATTAATTTTACTTCCTATAGATAGACTAGGGGCTGTTATAAATAGGAAGAGACCTAGAAATGCTATTTTTAGAAATTTCTATTTTTAGCAGTTTCACGTCTCACCCAATGTGGCCAATGACCTCACTGGCCAAACTGTTGTTTTTAGACATGCTATTTTTAGCAGGTCTATTTTTAGCACATTCTAAATTTGACATTTCTTGTTGCACATTTTTCAACAAGTACCTCAAGGATCCTACCCCTCCTCCTTGCGACGATCACTCCACATCGCCCCACTTCCTACCTGGAGGTATGGCTTCATGTGATCCCTCTACCCACCTAGATCGAAGTTTCCCCCTACTGGAGGTCTCTGCATGAGTAGATTTCTCTACTCGATCTCCTCTCAGCTTCCCCTATTGTGGCTGCTCCACAACCTCCTGAAGTTGTTGCACCAATCTTGGCTCCTCCACAATCGTCTGAGACTTCTTCTGGCGCTACATGTTGAGAGGTAATATACTCTCCCTCTCAACCACCAAGTCTCCATCAGTTGCCTTGCTTCTTAAGGCTTTGCATGCATATTGAACCTCAAGAGCATACAGGTTCTTGACCCGTGAACTGATTTGTTTCACCTATCTAGTGATGATGTGTCTAAGGAAAACCTTTCCCTTAATGAAGACTACATCATAGCCTCTATCTTCCAGCATTGCGATCGACACCAAGTTTCTCTTCAGTCCTGGTACATACTTGACATCGGTCAAGGTAAGGTGAGCTCCATGCTCCCTCTGAAAAATAATTGTGCCTACACCTTAGACACTATACTTTTCATGATTACTCATCACTATGAGTATCTGGAAATATTTCTCCTCCAAGGTACTGAACAAACTCTTGTCGCCGATCATGTGGAAAGAAGCTCCACTGTCAAGAAACCAACCACTTCCCACCATGGATGAAACCATGCATGCGAAGAGTGTGAAATTCAACTCAAACTGTGAAGCAAATGCCTCACCTTCATATCCTTCCCCGGATCCCTTCTTGAATTTTCTCTGTGGACAATTTGCAGCATAATGGCCCACCTCATGACAACGAAAGCATCACACATTCGATTTGTCAACCTTCTTCACACCATGGTAAGAACGGGACTTGAAAAGAGAAACAATCTCCTTCCCCTTCTTCACCTTACTTGCTAAGGCACAGTTCTCTTCATCCTCCATGGATGAAGAACTGCCTCTAGTGCTACATCTGATCTCCTCTTGCATCAAATCCAACCATAGTCGTTCCCAATCTGGCAGTTTCTCTCTTCCATTAACCAAGTCCTACTAGCTATGCCAGCTCTTAGGAAGGCCAAGGAGTGCTAGACTCACCATGTCATCATCAGTTGTCATGACCCCTACACTTGCAAGATCATCCCTACATGTGGTGAGCTTGGTCAGATGCATAGAGATCATGTCACCCTTTTCACATTTGATCTTTCGAAGTTTGTCCTTTAGTGCCAGCTTCCTTTGATCACCACTGTTCTGATAAAGATCTTTCAATGTTTTCCACATCGAAAATGGAGTCTCCTTCCCATGGAGGCTCGAGACTATGTGATCTCGAACTCCCTTTAGAAGGATTCTCCTTGCTCTAGCCACACACTTCTTCCATTCCACCAGTTGAGTAGCATCATTTGGCTCTGGGACTTCTTGATCAATGAAGTCCTTAAGGCCATTATCTTTTAATACTGCCTCCATGCGATCCTTCCATGCTATATAATTTGAACTTCCATCAAGGGCATATTCGAGTCTCAAACCATAGAATGCTATCGGTGAAATAGATGTGATAAGAACACAATTCAATATTTAGAAACCACAACTTCAACTTCTCCCTTCTTGTATACTTTTCTTCCTTAATCACCTATGCTCTCATACCATGTATAATTTTCTCTACAAATTAGCTAGCTTACTAATATCATGTAGAAATTTCACCTACAAATCAAACTGGTATATGCCATGTACTAAAGCATAATACTAAATCTAAATCTACCATAAAATTTGTGGAAGCTAATCAACCATGAGCAACATCGATTGTGAACACATATAACTAATAAGAGGGAATCAATCACACATAACACCAAAGAATTTATCCGGGAAAAGCACCAACCTAAAACCCCGTCTCTGTATTATCAATCAAGTGGAAATCCTCAACAACGCACAAAAAGAATCAACTCAAAAGCTATCCTGCTCTCTCTGTACTCTGATGATGTAGCTCATGGACTATCTAGGCTTGTATATATGGGCAATAGAAGTCCTCCAAGCCCCAATTTCCTTGCACAATTTTGATTGGGGTCTAATTACATAACATGTGTGAATTGGCCCAAATCATACCTGTTGTCACCTCAGGTCCAACTATGCAATCTTTAGGACTCAAGTTCCTCTTGCATGCAAGGAATATTCACAAGGAAGATCCTAGCATCTGATAGTACACTATCCCTCATCTAATCCCAACTGGGCCTCTATCTGAGATGACGTGCATCAGTTATCCATGAGAGAATACTTAGTTATCCAAAAATAATAGTTGTCACATGCATGCAAGCATCAACACATTGTATCTCATTAATTTAACAACTTGTTAAATTAATCTAACTAAAATTGACTAAGTTAAACTAAGTCAACTGATCCTCTCAATATAGAACTCATCCTTAATTCCTTAATCAGTGGAGAAAATCATGGACACATTCCCCAATTAGTGGAGAAATTATTGCGTGTTCTCACAAAGACTTCAAGTTTGATTTTCCTTAATTAATTAGCTCATGGAGAATTAATTAATTAATATTCAAACTACTAGTAAGACCAAATTCGAATTTTTCTTCCTATTTTAGACCAGGGACTGTCTAAAAATTGGAATCCAACTTGAACTACTAAAAATAGAACTTCTATTTTTAGCACTTCCATTTTTCATTCCCTGTTGCCAAATCCAGCACTGATACCCAAACTGCTATTTTTAGCAATTTCTTGTTGCCATTTTGTAACATATTGGGTTCTAAAATCTAATTTTTTAATGGGTACTGAAATATGTCTCACTTGAATTATGAGGTAGGTCATGGGATAGTACAGGTTGTCCGAAAATTCATAACACACCTCCCTTCGAACCAATCCCCCATCACTTTTTCATCATTGTCTTACCTCCTAACCATATCATTATGACTGTTACACCACAACTACATAGGCCTCCACCACATCCAAACATTATTGCTCACCTATAGTAGGATGATACGTATATGCATCCGAACTGAGGAGTCATTCTTTTATCATTAATCATTATCGGTTGGATGGGACTGAAAGGACAAACGATGGATGGACCTCTATCATAAAACTCTCAGCAACCATTTTTCTCGTTCATGAAAATCCTTGAGTTTGTGATAGGGAATTGTGGAAAATTCAAACATGGCACTCGTAAGGAAAGAGCCATTGTCCTTGAAGGAGATAGAACAAATTGCGGAATACTGAAACAATCTTGCACTATTGCAAGAATCCAGATTCCTTCCATTTTTGCAAAAGTGTGATGGCTTCAACATGGCCGTGGTGCTGGACTTTCAAAGACATTTGAGGGAGGCCAAGTTAGGGTCAGCTCATTAGAACTTGAAGTCATAGAGGAGTCCATTGTGCGAGCTATATGCTTTCTAACTACAGGGGCACAGTGGTTCAAAAAGGATTAACTTGAAAAGAAACGATGGCATTGGTTTGTGTGTGAGAAAAAGCTTCAGGTTAACTAGAAGAATGGGCTTCCATAGAGCACCATGCTTGGAAAATGGTGAGACCTCATGTTCATACTACAAAAATTTGTGACCTGTGAGGGACATTAGACATTAGCGTTTGTGTACCACATGAAATGCTTTTTGCACTTTGAGTCGGGGAAACTTATTAATTTTCCTTACTATCCACTCCGAAGTCTCAAGAAAATGGTGAAGGGTGTGCAAAGTGGGAACACAAACCAAGTCATAAATAAACTATATCATCATGGGCTTATCACAATCCACATCAAGAAAGTGCTAGAAGAGAAGGGAGTGAGCTGGAAGGCATTCCTCAAAGAGTTTTGGGCGAGGAGTTGTTGCACAAAAAATTGTCACCTTGACATTCTGTGATTTCTGTGAGTCCATTACCACTCATATGTTCCTCCTTTGCAAGTCTTAAGCCTCAGTTTCTCATATCAAGCCTTGAAAATAAGAGAAATCCCTCAAAAGTTTCTAAAACTCTGGTTCTGCACTTTCACTTCGCATTACCTGCGGTCCTACACCTAATGGTCATGTCTCCTGTGCACCTGACCGCTCTGTCTCAATGTTATGGGTGTGGACCCCTGTAAAAGTTAAAAAGGCATGAGTATATTCTAAAAAAATCACTTTCAGTCATTTCTAGAAGCCTTTGGAAGGAATCTTGAGGTGGCAAGTTCGCTCCCTTAAGGTTCATGCATCCCATACCTTAAGGAGATAACCACTTGATGTGAGGAGCTTATCCCTTTGAAGGAGGACTCTATCCATTCATAGGTGTACCTGTAACCTCCTCCTCTACACTATAAAATGAAGCATTGGGATGGTTACTTGGGAGGTGGAAAGTTGAATATTTTTGAAGTGAAATGTTGCTGGAACTTAGTCTTCTTAGTTGATTTTTTATGAGGAGAGATTACATACCTCTAATATCTCATTTGGAGAAGTGAAAGACTTGTCAAAGTGAAGGAAATTCCTATTTTGGACCCCAGGAAGAGCTTGTTCAACATCAAGGCTAAAAACATTGTAAGGTTCTTCTACTTCAAAGTTAATACAAAAAAGTTTGTTTTTCTCAATAAGTTGTTGATGTATGGTTTATTTTATGGATTCCTTGATCACCATGATAGACATGATTTATGATATTTGCTATGCATGTGCTATTTAATGTTTTCCTGTTTGTGATTGTAGGTTCTCAAAGGTAATTTTTTCAAAGGATTGAAGGATGGTTACCAAAAACAAGCGTTGGATCTAACGTAGGGTCTTAACACCTCTATAGTATTTGTTTATAAATCACATATGTCAAGAGAAAGATAGACTTGTTTGTTTGTTTGTTGCTAGACTATCTTCTGATACTAGGGAGATTGGTCTTGTCCACAAGATCGATTTATCTGGCCAACAAATTGGCGACCATACTGGGGATCTGAATTTGGTTTTTGGTTTTCCTTTATCTTTGACTTGAGAAGCTTGTTCTCGTTTATGGTTTTTTCTTGATGTGTGTTGGATTGGGTAGTTTTTAGAATCTGTATTATTTTTGTTTTTTTAAGTTTTCAGGGGATCGCACTTTCTCTTTATAGACAGTGCGAGCATATCTGCCCTTTTCCTAACGGTACCGCACCTGGTTCTTCTGGAAGCCTGCCGACCCCGTAAATTTTTTTGAAAAACCTAAAATGTTTTCTTCCAGTTAAGTTTAGGTTTCATTTAAGGTTTTTAGTGTCTACCTAGATCTGCATTTTTCCTGTCAAAAACATTTTGTGAGTGAGTTCCAATGATATTTTCGTTTTAGATGATTTTCTAGAAGTTTTACATGCATGGAGTGGTTTTCACTTGATCTCTGTAGTGACTCAAAGATCAAAAGCTTGAGAAACCTTAGATTACCCTGGTGTCTTTTCGTCTTGTTGATGAGGCTGACTTGGTTGTGAAATCTGTCCTTTGTGAGAAATAGATTTACTTTTCTCGCAAATCTTTGAACAAGCTTTGTCATAAGTTTTGAATTTCATTTTTATAAACGAAAACATATCTAGATGTTTTTGATTGATTTGTTATTCTGAACGAATGAATCCTTAGTTTACTAAACAACTAAGTAAAATGTCCTCAAAAAGAATTGAAGTTTTTATACAATTAGGTTTTGGAAGTTTTTAGATCTCAAAGATTAGTTTTTATAGTTTTGAGTGTTTTCTAGAACTTGTAGATCTCTTTTGAAGAAATTGTCTTTTGTAGTTTCAACTTTTGAAAAAGGAAAGGGATTTATTGTGAGCATAATTAGTAGTCTCATTTTGAGTTCTTATTGAAAAAGACAAAAAGTTTTTCTTTTCATTTACATGTTGAAAGAAGGATTTGTTTCTTAAAGAATTACATTCTTGAACTCTTTCTTTTAGCTAGAAATTCATCGAAAGAAAAAACAAATTGTTTATCATTTTAGGTGCATTTTTTTATTGTTTTTGGAGTCGAGTCTTCACACCATCAAAGTTTCATTTCCATACCTATTGACTTAAAGAACAACCCATAAAAGAAACGCTTAATTAAAATTTATCTAGTAATCTTTTTTATTTCTAGGGCTCTTATCACCAATATAGCTTAGGCTAGTATCTTGGAGTAGGGAGTAATTAACTCTCCAAGATAGTTAAAACAAACAAGTAGCTATATCTTGCAGTAGGAAATAAATCCAACTGTAATTGGTACATTCTGGGAAGCTTCTCTTAAAGGAGTCAATCACGAGATCATGTCCGAACCTTTGAGATAATCAAGTATGTTTCATTGGGAAAGATAGAAGATTTGCATGTATTATAAATGGTAAACCTCGAACTAACCATTGTCGAAGAGCCTGGAGTCACTTGTTGGTAAACCTCAGATTGATCATGTTGAGGAGCCTTCAAGGGGATTGAGCTTTGTTACTCTACCCTTGTGAGTAGATCAGATCGTAGACTATTCCCCCACTTGTATTTGTTGTTGTTGGTAACCTTAGCGTTCATAAACTTAAGATTATTTCCTAAAGTGACGGTTAAGGATGGGTTTCACTGTACCTGGAGCAGACGTCGACTAGACTCACTTGGAATTTCTGGGGGGTTCTCTTCACTCGAGATGGTTTTGTAAAGAAACTTGTGCCACACTGTTTGATTAAGCAGGTTGTTGGGGTAACTATTCCAACCGCCCTTTCTGTATTAAAATTCTACAATGTTGGATTTTATCACCAAATAGTGTTTTTAGTATAGGAAGTTACTGTTTGTGTGTGGCTTGAACTCTTAGATTTTTTAGGCATATGATTCAGTTGTTTGTTTCTTTAGAGACTTTAGGTGGTTTTATTGAAATTTTCTTTGTTTGCGTGTGATTTATTAAATATTTAATCATGGCTGAATTACCGAGACAATCTCGTAGACTTCAGGGGAAACCTCCTGAGTACACACCAAGTCAGCTTGAAGGGCTACAAGCTCATGTATCACCTAGTGACAGTAGAGTTGGGTCAACAGAAGCTGGAGAGTTATCTTTAATTGTTCATCCTACTTATCAAATTCAAAAAATAGAGTATATTTCTGAGCCAATTTCATTTTACAGAGTTAATGGTAGTATTTCTCCTACCAGTGGATTAGCTGAAGACCCTGAAATTCTAAGCCTAAAACTAAGCCTGCTGATACTCCAACTTCTAGTGGTCCTGGTTCACCTAGGGTAGGAAATATCATTACCCATAATCTTCCTTCTAGCCTCATTTCTATTGAAGAACTTTTTAGTCTAGACAAAGATGTAACTCTTCCCGAAAACCAACCAACTTTAAATCTTAGGGAGCGTGAATCAATTTTCTACAGTCATTTTAGGAGTGACACTTGGTACGTATCATTGAATTTTTTTTTAGAAAACCTGGCTCTTATTTTTTCACTGCCTAAAATTCCTTTTCATCCTACACCAAGAGGTTATTATCCTATGTTGAATATGTCAAGACAATCATCTATGTTTTCCCAAACACCGAAAACATTTTTATATGGTGGTCCTTCTGTTCCTTCGGGGTACTAGTCACTCACTGGTACTTTTTCAGGAGCATCTCCTCAACCAATAAAACATGAGTTATAAATTGGTAATAATGGAACCAAAATGTTGATCACAGAAGAAATTCTTATGATGTTTGGTAGTATTCCAAATCCTCAACCCCAAGGTAGTCAGTTACCGCCTCGGGGGAAACCCCAAGGTAGTCAATTACCACCTGGAGGGCAACCTCAAGGTAGTTAGTTACTGCCTGGGGGGCAATCTCAAGGTACTCAATTACTACCTGGGGGAAAACCTCAAGGACACTACATACCTTGAGGTCAACCCCAAACTCAGTACATACCTCAAGGTTAACCCCAGTTTCAATAGATACCTCAAGGTAGTCAGTTACCACCTGGGGGGAAACCTCAAGGTAGTTAGTTACTGCCTGGGGGCCAATCTCAAGGTAGTCAATTACTACCTAGGGGGCAACCTCAAGGACAGTACATACCTTGAGGTCAACCCCAGACTCAGTACATACCTCAAGGTCAACCCCAGTTTCAATGGATACCTCAAGGTCAACCACAGTATTAGTACGTGCCTCAGGGTTATCAACCTCAAGGTCAGTACCCAACTCAAGGTTTCCAACCACCTTCTGGTCAACCATTTGTACAAGGAGATAGAAATGTACTGCTTAATTATCATCCCTATGTTCAACCCGATTATGTTCCTCCATATGCACAACCTTTTATAGGTCCATACCTCAGAATGAATATGGTGTGGGATCCGTCTCAAACTCAACAGACTATGCAACCTAATGTGCAATTATCAAGTCAACCTGGACAACCTTTTGTTTCTGGTCCAACCCAACAACCTGTCCAACCTACTATTTAAACCTTTGCACCTGGTTTAGTTCAATAGCCTAGGCCTAGTTCACCTCGAACTCTGCCTCAAACTGCTACTGCAACTACTGCAGATTTTGTTCAAACTACCACACCTATTTCTGGAGTATCGGTAGCTCTGGTTTCTACTATTCTTAGATTAGTGCAAACTCCTCAAGCCTCTTTACCATAGTCAGGACCTACAGTTCAGACTTCGATACAGATGCTTGCAAGAAAAGCTGGTCCAAGTACGGTTGTAACACGTGCCTCTTTACCACAATTAGGACCTACAGTTCAAACTTCGGTCCAGATGCCTACAAGACAAGCTGGTCCAAGTACGGTTGTCACTTATCAACCGTACCAGAGACAGTATCAATTCGGTCCTACTGTACAAAACCCAGTTTATCAGTATCAAACGTACCCTGGCTATACTTATCAATAGCCTCAACAACCCCAATTTGGTCCCTTTAATCCTTGCTTCCTAGGAGGTTATAACATTCCTAATGCAAATCCAATTCCAAGTTATCCTAGATATCCTCCTCCTAGAGCTGGTCATGTTACCCAAGGTTTTCGCGACCCTAACCGTCAGTTACCATTTATTGCAACTTTGGATTTACTTGATTTGTCGCGCCTTACGAATGATTTGATTTACTATCTTCCGTATTGGCCACCAATTCCTAATAAGTTGCCCAATGATATCTTGAAGTTCAAGGGTAAGTCAGGAGAGGATCCATCAAATCATGTTATGGCTTATCATCTCTAGTGTGCATCTAATTCCATCATTGATGATTCAATTCGATTACATCTTTTTCAACAAACTCTGATTGGTCTTGCTGCCAAATGGTCAATTGATTTACCACAAGGATCTTTTTATAATTTAAGTGAGTTAGCCACCTCTTTCCTAACTCATTTTCAGTTGCCTGTCAGATACCATAATGGCACTAAATTGTTAACTTCACTAAAACAATCCACGTCCACATATATTTCTGATCATATTCATGAATGGCGACATAGATGGTGTTTGGTGAAAGTTTTCATTCCAGATCAAATTTTAGTAGAATGGTTCATTAAATCGTTGTTACCTAAAATCACTGAAGATGTGACTAAGGCAGGAGTTGTTACTGAAGAGAAATTCATTGCTCAGGCTTAGTACCTTGACCTCGGCTATACGCAGTCAGGTACTTTACATGAAAAAATCCCTGATCTTCCAAAAACGGTCAAATAATCATAGCTCCTTCAGGGTCTCATGCCGCTGATGGTATGATTGGTTCAGTTAGTACTAAAAGCAAGAATAAATCTTCTCCTGTTATAACTTTACCAGATTCCTTGACAGGAGACTCTTCTATTGAAATTTCTGCTAATATCCATGTCGTAGAATCATCTACGGCCAAATCAAAATCCAGTGGTAAAAATAAGGGGAAAAAGAAAAACAAACAAAACTCAAAAGAGAAAACATATAAAAATGAATCTAATGATGAAAAGCATAAAACTCACTATCCTTGTTTCATTTGTGACAAGGATCATTTTACCAAAGACTTCCCACATATGTTTCAGAAATCATCAAAGGTTCTCAAATGCTTGATGTCTTGAAGGATCTTTTTCCTAATCAAGATAGTAAGATGATTAGTTCTTCCTCGAATGCCTCAGAATAACCCATTATGATGATGTCTCATGTCAGGATTACGACGCGATTGCAAGATTATGGTAGTAAAAATCCTCTTGATGGTAAAGAAGCAGAATATTCTAATTGAAACACATCAACAACAACTCCTCCTGGTTCCGGTCCACTACATATCGAGAAACCCAACCCTAACTTAGTAATCAAACTTCCTGTTAAAGGTATACTTCAGAAATCAGCTTTCAATCCACATGTGAGAGCTGTTCATAATTATAACATTGTTCAAGACTTAGCTATTTCCCCTTCAGCAATGTCATCTTTGGAAGTGCTGCAATCATGCCCAGCACAACGTAAATTACTACTGTTTGTTATAGGAGCTGTTGATATTCAGGATTTGAACCTAATAATCTTCAATTTAGAGAATAGTACACCATGCCTACCTCATCAAATGGCTTTCTAAATTCCAGTGTTAGTCAAAAACTGACCTTGCTTTCAGACTGTGATTGATGAGGGAGCTTCTATGTGTATTATGTTGATCCAATGTTGGAGATCACTTGGTTCTCCTACACTCAATCAGTCTCTGATGATTCTAAGGGCTTTTTATGGCCGAGGGTTCCATCCTTTTGGTATTTTTCAGGATTTACCTATAGGGGTCGAAGGCAAAACTGTAAATCTAGATGTGGAAGTGGTTGATGCCCCTCTAGATTACAACCTTCTTTTGGGTCGCAGTTGGTCTTACACTATGACTGCTATTCTTTCATCGGTCTTTCGGCTTATCAAGTTTCCTCATAATGGAAAGATCATTACAATAGACCAGCTAACTTATTTCTCATCTGACCCAAACTCTTTAGATAGTATTCAACATGTCGGTAAAACAACTATCCCTTACAAGGATGTTGGGGTAGGTTTGATTAAAGATTCTGGTTTACTAGGAACTTTTTCCTTCCCTCCTCCTAACATATCGCCCTCTATTGCAACTATTCATATGATTTCATTGAACACTATTGCTTTCGATGATCCTTGGATCGTACCTTCTGATTATGAGGTGGATTCATGTGATGGCGCGCTGCCTTTGAGTCCCTTTGAAATTGAATATCAGGCTGTACAGTTGTTTTCTAACTCTTGTTCAACCAAAACTGATCCAATGAATGTGGTACATGGTGAATCATTTTTGATATCAACCTCAGCTTCAACAACATTTTCTGATCCTGTTCATATTGATGAGCAGATTCGTGAACTTTTGTCTATTGATGATTTACCATGAGAAGATCTTCATCATAGATTTTCGTTTTTACCTGAGCTTGATCATTTTGAAAATGTTTTTTCCTCTATTTTTACTACTGACTATGTCAAAGAACCACAGAATCCATTTCAACATCATGATTCTGAGTTAAATTTGGGAAATATCTCTTGAACGGTTCCTATTGACATTTCAGTTAAACCTGGAATTATTGAAAACATTCATATAGGTGCTTCCTATACGGACGATGAAATCCAAACTTATAAATCCATATTTCAAGAATTCCGCGATGTGTTTGCTTGGTCATATGAAGAAATGCCAGGAATCAATCCATCAATTGTTTTCCATGAAATTAAATCTTACCTGGATGCTAAACCTGTCCAGCAACATTTTGTATCAGATACATCCGAGAAAAACCACCGCTATTAAAGTTGAAGTTGAGAAATTACTTCGAGTAGGTTTCATTTATCCAATTCCTTTAACCGATTGGGTATCGAATATTGTTACTGTTAACAAAAAGCAAGGAACGATAAGAATATGTATTGATTATAGGGATATTAATCGAGCTTGTCCAAAAGACAATTATCCAACCCCCTATATCGATCAAATTATTGATGATTGTGCCGGTGGTGAAATGTTCTCCTTTATGGATGGCTTTTCTAGTTACAATCAAATTATCATACTCCTTGCAAATCAACCTAAAACAACTTTCATTTGTCCATGGGGGACATTTGCTTATTGCAAATTACCTTTTGGATTGAAGAACGTTGGAGCAACTTTTCAAAGGGCTATGTCTTATGCATTTCATTACATCAAACACATTGTGCAGCCTTATCTTGATGATTTACCTGCCCATTCATTACATAGATCTGATCATCTCACTCATTTATGAGCTATCTTTATGAGATGTAGGCATTATCAAATTACGCTGAATCCACACAAATGTGTATTCTATGTAGAAATAGGTCGTTTACTAGGATTTGTCATTTCAAAAGCTGGAATTCATGTCGATTCCTCAAAGGTTGAAGCTATCATCAAATTACCTCCTCCTTCGACTCTCCGCCAACTCCAAAGTTTGCAAGGGAAAGATTTTTTTTTACATCGTTTCATTCCTAACTACGTTGAGATAATAAAAGGTTTTACCAGGTTCTCGAAACAGAATACTCCATTCCTTTGGGATGAGATAGCTAACAAATCTTTTGATGCACTTAAACATGTGTTAACCCATGCGTTGTTACTGCATCCTCCCAATTACAACCAAGATTACTTTTTGTATCTCACCGCTTCTCATTCCACCATTGGGATGGTTTTAGTTTAGGAAGATGAATTCAAAAACGAACATGTGATTTACTATCTTATTTGAACTCTACATTCAACTGAGATTAAATACTCACATGTGGAGAAGTTGGCATTGGCAGTTGTCCAAGATGTCCAAAGATTTCGTCACTACATCTTATTACGCAAAACCACAATAATTTCTGGCTGTAACCCTATGATGTATATCTTGACCAAACAATTGCTAAGGGGCAAGTATTCCAAATGGATAGTTATCCTGCAGGAATTTGACTTAGAATTTGAAAAATCCAAGGCAAAGAAATCTTTGGTTTTTGCCAAACTGATGTGTGATTTCCCGCGTACTAATACTGAAACTGTGGTGGAAGAGCCCATTGCGGATGAATCCTTGTTTCTTATCAGTACTCTTGATCCATGGTATGGAGATATTATTGTTTATCTCCAAACCCAATCTTTTTAGCCTGAAATCTCATGATCTCAGTGATGGAAAATACGTTTCCAATCCCAACAGTACAATATTCTTGGTGATACACTCTATCGTCGTGGGGCGAATTCTATTTTCCAACGTTGTCTAACTCATGAAGAAGCTGAAAAGGTTCTCAATGACTGTCACTCTGGAGCATGTGGCGGTCATATGTCTGGGTATGCCACAACCCAAAAGATATTACGCGCTGGATATTTATGGCCATCCTTATTCAAAGATTGTATCTATGCAGTCTGAAAATGCCACAATTGTCAAATTTTTTATCATAAGATGCGTGCTCCACTTGCTCCTCTCCACCGTATTCGCAAAGTGGGGTATTGACTTTATTACATGTAACCCTCATTTGGCTAGGGGCATGTGTATATCATCCTAGCGGTAGATTATTTTACTAAGTGGGCCGAGGCAATGCCTACATTTTTGGCAGATGGAAAAACTGCTGCAACTTTCGTATTCAATCATATAATTGCCAGATTTGTTGTTCCTCAAGCTATTATTACTGATCATGGAAGTCACTTTCGAAACATCACGTTGACTAAACTAACAAATCAACTTGGCCTGCGTCATGATAGTTCTACTCCATATTACCCACAAGCTAATGGTCTGGTTGAAGCTATCAATAAAGTTTTAGTCACTATGATCCAATGAATCATTGGTATTCATAAGTCGAATTGGCATAACATGTTATTTTCAGCACTTTCTGCATATCGAACCTCAGTGAAAACATCCACTGGTTTCACTCCTTTTCAACTGGTTTACAGCTTGGAAGCAGTGTTACCTACTGAATGCGAAATTCTGTCATTACAATTAGCCATAAAATTACTCCCAACCACTTCTGAAGAGGAGAAACGTTTTTTGTACTTAGCTCAACTAGATGAGAATCGACACACTACTACAATAGCAATCGAGACTCATGCCAAACGAATAAAATCTCAGTATGATCGAAATGTTACACCTCGTAATTTTTCGGAAGGAGGCCTAGTTTTACTATATGATCAAGGAAACGATCAACTAGGGGCTAGAAAATTTGTACCTATGTGGCATGGTCTTTATATTGTTAAGCGAAATCTGGCAAAAGGGGCCTATGAATTAGTAGATTTTGATGGTGTCTCTTTGGGTAAACCTAGAAATGGGCTTTATTTGAAGAGATATTATGCTTAAATTTCAGTGTGGATATTTTTGTTAGATAAGTTTCTTTATAGCTGGTGTATTTTAGATTAGAAAAGTGTGCTTAGTTTAGAGAGTGCTTTTATCATTATTCCTCATTATCTTGATTTTACTCTTGATATTACAGATGTCAACATCTCTCCAAACATACATTAGTTTTGCTAATGGTTCTTGTCGTAGTACATGGAACATTTCTTCCGCAGCTTGGGTTATCGATTTACCTTCTGATGAGTTAGTATATATGCATGGGGTAAGCCTCAGTCAAACAACGAATAACATTGCAGAGTATAGTGCAGTGATTGAGTTAGTATCTGAATCCATCTCATTTTGGATTCGGAGTTTGATTGTTAGGTTAGATTTTGAGCTCATTGTATTACATCTTAACAGGGTTTATGACATTAGAAATACAATGTTATTAAGATTATTTTTGAGAGTTCATCTCTTGGAACGTGAATTTGATTACATTGAATATCAACATATTCCAAAACATTTAAATACATTAGCAGATGCAGTTGCTTCTCGTATGATAAATAGACATTTGCAATAATCAAAACAGTAAATTTAAAAACATTCAATAACATGCTACACAAAATAGCTGATAATAATGATATATCATAGCATAGAAGAAGTGTGTCAAAATATACATCGTCTTCGATTATAGGTTGAAAAACACCTTATGATCGGCAAAAATGATAGTAAAAAAGGACAAAAAATTCACGTGAGTCTACAAAAGCGATCATCCTATCCCTGGTGATGATCATGACAACAAACCACTGCTTGGGCCACCCTAGAAAGAAACCTCCTAAAAAGGTCCTGGTACCCCAAACACATATCGTTGTAACCTAGGTGGAATATCATCTATGCCACTCTCTGGAATATCTGTTGTCAAATGCTCTATATGATTCTCTAAATTGGTCAGGATCTCTGTAGATTGGTCCTGTGGGGCTGGTACCGCTGCAGCTGGGTCTCTCCTCTCGTAAGGCTAGAGAGCGACTGGTCATTGTGGACCCACATCTATATTTAAAAACTTTTTATTGTCAGCTTTGAACGATTTAAAAAAATAAAAAAATTAGTTAAAACTTAGAAAGTGTTGAAAATGATTTTACTTGAATCATCCCGCTTCTCTCCTGGTGGAAGAATCATATCTAGGTCATCGCAATAATCCATCCCAACATATGGAAAATCCTGAATCACAAAAAGTTGGTTGCTCAACCAACAAAAATACTCTGGCAGAAATCAAACAACCTCTGAACCCTCCTTAAGGTGACGAGCCGTCAAAGCAACCCAACACATTATCCTAGGCTCTCGAGGAAGACCAGCATCAACAGAAGGTTGTTGTGGGACTAGCATAGGGACCCTCTCTAGACCAAAGCTCACAATGATGAAACCATATCAAAAGTTTTTCAGTTGTCTGTTCTTTCCTCTAGTTAGTTGGCCTTTTACATTTTCCAACACAGCCTTGCACCAATTGAATATGGTACCTCGATAATAGTCTACAGCCATCTACATCTGGGATCCAGTAGCCACATCCAATGTTGCACTCCCGCATAGCTTAGTGTCAGTGAATGCAATAACCTTAAGTTCAGTATGGTCGATAGTTTTATATCGATTCGTTTGTCCTTTGTTTAATCATTGCAAAACTCCAATCAGAAACTAGCAACAGATTGGCCACCTGGCTTAGTCTCGAAAAGAGATAATCGTTCACCTCTCTTAGGCAAACCAGTCAAAAAATATGTGTCCTCTAGCTCAATTTTGAGCCAGTGGCCACGAATCATGAAACATTGGTCCTGTATGTTCCACCTATCTACCAGCCATTGCAAGAAGTCTACTTGGGCCCTCGTGCCTGGTATGGCCCAAAAATTAAACGGTCTGCATGCTCGTAATGCCTACAATGTAGGCAGATGATTTATTGTGGAAAGTTCCACATCCTCATGTTCATGTTCTCTCCAAGTAAGCATTTTTGAGTGTCCTATCATGCAAAAAGACATATTAGAACAATTTAGTTCAAAAAAAATTAGGCGAGATCGAAGAAATTTAGGTTTTTTAAATCCATTTCACGGGGTCCGCACCCACTAGTTATAGACAGTGCGTAGGATCGCACGTGTGGTAAGCAACAAGTGCGGACCCACAACTTTTTTCTTTGTAGAAAAAGTCGAGGTCCATCGGGGCCGCGTGTTGCATATGTGGACCCCCGCGAGTGATTTCCTAAACCATTTTCTTCTCCAAAAATAAAAATTAATGCCTAAAAATGAAATGTAAACAGTTGAAATGCAAGATAAAGAGGATGTGGATTACCTGGAGCTGACGGTTTGCGGTTCCAACGGATGGATTTTCCAGAATCTTCACAGGAAGTTTTTTACCCAAAAGCTCTCAGTTCTCCCTCTGAAATCAAATGGTAAAAATGATCTTTGAAAAACCATTTTTATAATATTTTTTGAATAAATGAATTTTTAATTTATTTATTTTTCACTTTAAAAAGGTAACTTTTTAAATACATTTTTATTTATCTTAAACAAGTATGAGTAATGTTTTGAGTTTTTGTGCAGAATATTAGATTTTTCAGGGAAAATTGATCATTTATTACTTTTATCACTTTTTCGAACTCTTTCAAAAATTTATGAAAAACCAAAACATTGGAGTGCTCTTTAAGCTCTTTTCTGACTCGTAAAATATGAAAATATTGCCGATTGTTTTCCTTTTTTAACTCGTTAAATGGAACTAAAACTGTGGTCCACTTACAGCGCTTTTCTGACCATATAAACATGAAAAGATCGTCAGAATTTTTTCGTTTCAAGTTTGATATTGGTTATAAAAGGACGTGTCTTTGATTGCTTTTTTACTTTTTTCCGATCAAAGCCACTAATTATGAAAAGTACTCCTTGATCATAATGCTCAAGCGGTTCTCTCAAGTATTGTCTTATACTTTTTCGGGCTTGAGGGACACAAATTTATGAAAAAGGACCCCCATGGAGTTTTCTTAAGTTTTTCTTCTGACTCCCTAAAATTGAAAAACACCGAGTTTTTCCTATACTAGACTTGTTAAAATTTAACAGTAAAGGACCTGTTCAATTTTAAACAGGAATGAACCACTCCTTAGGGTTTGAATTTTAAACTAATTTGGACTCATCCGAAGGATGAGCTTATAAACAAGCAAATGTTATCCTCCTCAATCTTGTCAAAAATAAAGAGGTACTTGCTAGAAATGGTGAGGAAAAAGAGAGAAAAATGAACCTGTATGTTACACTTTGTGTTTTAGAAAGCCATTAACCACTCTTGAACATGACACTTTTTGTTCACCTGGGTTGGGAAATCCTTTACCTAACAATTAATCAAACCATATTGAAAGTCTTCAGCCAGTTTCTAGGTATTCGCTTTGGGTCAATTGTCACCAAACCATCTGCAGTGTCATTACGTGTTCAAGAGGTCAATACAAATAAACCATTCATCTGCAAAATACTGGTCATCCATTTTGACCATCCCTGAGTCAATCCTTGCCAAATATATTTCTTCAAAACTTGATATATGATTTCATGTTTTGGGCTTGCCTACGACAAATCACTTTCTATCGACTTAAGCTCATTATCTGGAAAGATGATCTAGAAATCGTCAGTACCTTGAAATCTGCATGCCCTAATGGTAGGTTTCTCGCCTTCGACGATAGGTTGCATCATTGACTTTTGATCAAAGGATTCTATGACATGTTCAACATCAGCTCATTTATTCACATTTCATGTATTGTACTGAATACTTTGAGAGACATTGACATTATTGGTGGTTTCTCTCACACTTGTTAACAGTTCACATCATTGACCGGTAATCAAGTGGTTTCTAACATGTTCGACTTCGACACATTCATTCACATGGATAGAATCGCACTAACTCGTGAAGCAGAAATCAAGACCCTGGATCTAGTTTCTACCATCCAGGCTGTAAGGAATTTTGTTATTCATTATATATTGGACTATTCATAAATAGATGGTTGTGCCCACACTGTGTCTACATATGTCTATACTTTTGATGTATTACAAAATCATTCCTGTATCATAACAATTTAGTCAGTTTTTTAGTCAATTTTGATCTGAGTATGGGAATGCCTACCTCAGCGATGATATTTACACACACACACACACACACACACACACACACAGATATATATATATATTGCATTGAATGTTTTTACAAGTTTTGACTAAGGTGTCCACAAGATGATCCTTGAAATGATAAAGTACTTCACTCTTCACAGATGACAAACTCTCTCTTCATCTATTACAAACTTCGCACTTTAGGGGGAAATATTTTGCACAAAAAATTGTCACCTTGACATTCTATAATCTGCGTGAATCCATTACCACTCATACTTTCCTCATTTTCAATTCTTAAGCCTCACTTCCTCATATCGAGCCTTGAAAATACGAGAAATCCCTCAAAAGTCTCTAAATCTCTAGTTCCACACTTTCTCTTTACATTACCTACGATCCCGCACCTAATGGTCATGCCTCCTGCGCACCTGACCATTCTGTCTCTGTGTTATGGGTATGGACCCCTGTAAAAGTTAAAAAGGTGCAAGTATACTCTAAAATCTCGCTTTCAGTCATTTCTAGAAGCTTCTGGGAGGAATGTTGAGGTGGCAAGTTCGCTCCTTTAAGGTTCATGTGTCCCATACCTTAAGGAGCTAACCCCTTGATGTGAGGAGCTTATCCCTTTGAAGGAGGATTCTATCCCTTCATAGGTGGACCTATAACCTCCTCCTCTACACTATAAAATGAAGCATTGGGCTGGTTACTTGGGAGGTGGAAAGATGAATATTTTTGAGCTGAAATGCTACTAGAACTTAGTCTTCTTAGTTGAGTTTTTATGAGGAGAGATTACATACATCCAAGATCTCATTTGGAGAAGTGCAAGGCTTGTCAAAGTAAAGGAAATTCCTGTTTCAAACACCAGGAAGAGCTTGTTTAACATCAAGGCTGAAAAGGTTGTAAGGTTATTCTACTTCAAAGTTAATACAAATAAGTTGGTTTTTCTCAATAAGCTATTGATGTATGGTTTATTTTATGGATTCCTTGATCACCGTGATAGACATGATTTATGATATTTTCTATGCAGGTGCTATTTAATGTTTACTTGTTTGTGATTGCAGGTTCTCAAAGGTAATTTTTTCAAAGGATTGAAGGATGGATACTACAAACAAGCGTTGGATCTAAGGTAGGGTATTAACACCTCTATAGTATTTGTTTATAAATCAAATATGTCAAGATAAAGATAGATTTGTTTGTATGTTTGTTGCTAGATTATCTTCTGATACTAGGGAGATTGGTCTTGTCCACAAGATCGATTTATCTAGCCAACAGGGGTGGAGGGAAGTCTGTTGGCACGAGTACAAGAAAGAAAAGGAAGGAAGATACACTATCCCCTACTAAGAAAAAGGGTAAAAGCACTCCAGTGCAAGTGGAAAAGAATTCTATCGAAGGCACTCCACCGTCAGCAAAGAAAAGAAAAAATAGAACCTCAAAAGGGAAGAAGACTGGGATGACTCAATATCAATCAAGCTCTCTGATTGTGATTGGTGAATCACCTTAGGTTTTACCTAAAGACCATAACATTTTAGTGCTTGCATATGTAGCAGCTCACACCATGGTAAACGAAGAGAATGTGGAAAAGGAAGACAACATATTGTTGTCTACCCTTGTTCATAAATTAAGAAAGAAGAAGATGACACTAAGTGCAGAAGAAGTTCAGGAAGAAGGTCACGAGGATGATGAGGCACAACACATGGAGCCCCTCAACAATTTTGATGAACAGGACATCAAAACCCTCAATGTTTTTGATGAAAAGGGTACTGAAGCCCCTGATGTTTTTGATGAATAGGGTACTAAAGCCCCTACTGGCTTAAATGAACAAGGTACTGAATCCCCTAGGTAATTGGAAGAACAGGGCATTAAAAACCTTGTGGAGTTAAGTGCACAAGGTACTCAAACCCTTGTCATGAAGGTTGTAGAGGGCATCAGAACCCCTGGACGACCTTAGTCTCAACAATGATAGGAATTGCTTGGAGTCCGTTGCAAAGAAGTTATTTACACCTAAGGACCTGAGCACAAAGAACTATACCCTCTACCTCAACAACTGAATAGTGGAATTAGAGTAGCAATTTCATGACCTGGAGGCTTTTAACCAGGTCATGAAGGAGCGAAATTGGCAAAAGCAAGGTGAGGTAGAGCTGTTTGCAGAGGTTAAGAAGTAGAAACAACAAGTGAAATTATGGAAGTATTGGCATTCCAAGTGCTATAAACACCTCAAGAAGGTGAGTAAACAACTGAAACAAGGGCGAGATAAAATGCCAAAGGTAGTGAAAGTAGGGGTAAATATTGAAGTACAAGATTGAGAGTTGGTCGCCCATTTTTGAAGTTGTTTTGTAGAAGATAAAATGTTGTGTGGGGACACACAATAGCGTAGGGATGGGAGGATGTTGGTGTCCCAAATTTCTCTATTTTTACCCTATTTCCGTAAGCCTTAACCTCTGTTTTATCTCTATTTAACCCTCTCATTCTTGCACTAGTCCAAGATAATCATCGATTCCTACATATACTTCATATTTCATAATAAAGATTCATTAAATTTTTTATTAATTACTTTACATAGATTTCATGCCTTTTAGTATCTCTTCTAACTTATGTTTAGCTTTCCTAAAAAGTAATTGAAGAACTAAGTGTTGATCATCATTTATCATGATCAATGCAGGCAAATTCCTGCACCACCAACGATGTTGGTCCGTGATCTCCGTGATATTCCACACAGGTGTTTTTGATCCACAACTCCTTGTTCGGTTGCAAGGATGGAAATTGGTGGTGTATATTCAAGGATGCTTACCGAGAATATGGTCTATGACCTACAAAGTCCGCATTTTATTATAACCATTACCCAGTTTTGCAAAGTTCTTTTGTTAGTCCGTTCGACTGAAAGGCTTGAATAGGAAATGACTGTAATTAGTAGAATATGGCTAAGGCTAAGAGACTGTATATAATGAAGAATATAGGTAGAGCCAAGCTAGAAATCTCTGAGTTATAATTATGTTTACTTTGTAATTTTTTATCACCCTCAGTTCTAGGCTGGATTTGCACTATCATGTATATTTGTTGATCAATTTAATACAAGGAACGCACTATGTTTTATTCATGATGTGTTTAGCTTCTATTTCATGTGTGATTAAGTGTTGAATCATTTATTTTCCTAAATGGGAAAAGATCCAGTTGGCTAGGGTATAGCCAATCCAGCTTGTTTACCCTTGTTCTTTCGCCATCTAAAAAGTCTGTGTGAACATTTATTCATTTGCAATTGCGTGGATTTGATTTCTCATATGTTTATTTTAGAGTTCTGAGATTAATTCATTGTATAGTCAAGAGTAAATGGATCCGTACTTTGGAAGTTTAATTAAGTTTATTTCTTTCTTGAAATTTCCTTCTTGTAATTATTTTCTACATTTTTTGCCTTATTTTGCTTCCACTCGGGTCGTGCAAGAAGATTCTTCCTATACTAGTGCATGTAGTTTCCTACACTCTGGTTTTACTTTACAAAAAGTGTTATGTTCCTTTCCTACTTATAATTTCATTTATTCCTACAAGAAAACATATTTTTAATTCAAGTAACCATTCTCAATGTTAAGAATTATAATTCTGAATGATCTTTACATGAATTAAGAAAGAACATTATTACAAACACTTTACTTTATACTTGCAGTTTATGACTTAAGAACAAGGAACATAAATGTTATAAGTGAATTTCCAAAAGTCAGTTGATGCATGCAAATTACCTTGAATGCTGCTTGATTATTTCAAATTGTTTTCGTTTTATGAAATTTACTTTCATTGAAAAGTTTAGTTAATTAAAGCATTCTCTTTCACATGTAATTTATCTCAGAATCTAGCTTGCAATTGCAGTTCTTTTCAACGCGTCTTTTAATTTTTTCAAAATTAGATTGGAAACTTTGGTGAAGGAAGCTCTGTCTTGGTGCAAGAGCTGGTCTCTTGTCACAGGAACAGAGTGCTCTAAGCCTTGAGGCTTAGAGCTCCTCCATAAAGACATAAGTTCAAGGATTAGAGCACCTCCATAAAGACATAAGTCTTCAGTAAAGAAGGTAAAATATACTTTTTCACATGAAGTAATGTACCTACACTAGTGCAAGCATATTGCAATAGTACAAGAATAGGTTGCTTGGTGTAGAAGGAAGATCAATTGGGAAACAGATATTGCAATTGCCCACTTGTTAAACTGTTAAGCCATTTATACTGAAGATAAGCATAGTATTTCATTTCAGCATTTAAGATTGCTTCCAGTTGTGTGAAAATTCCTTTATTTTTTTTTCTCGCAAATTATTATTTGATATTCCAGCATTAGAATTGCTTTCGTGTTGATTGTCTTTAAGATTGTTTTATGTCTGATTTTGCAACATTTCATTTAAGAAGTAGGATAGGAATACAAAAAGTTCATACCACTTTTGGCATTTCCTGTTCTTTGTCTCTAAGTTTACGAAACCCATCGGTTGAAAATTAAGTGTGTAGGATTTTTCTTAAGTGCAATTCCTGCAACCAACAGGAAGTAGAACCAAATGATTCCCAGAGAAGGATTAATCAATAGATACATTTGTAGCAAACTAGAGAAGGGGTTTACAACAATACACAAGTCATTCAAGATAAAATCAAGAAAATTCATGATAGGAGGATTAAAGCAAATGATTTTCAACTAGATGATATTGTTTTAAAGTGGGATGCCAGGAATGAAGAGAAATGGAAGCATGGAAAGTTTGACATTTTGTGGAAAGGTCCTTACATAATTTCAGTTGTCCGTTAGACTCAGGCATTTTTGTTGGAAGATATCACTAGATAAACATTAGATCGAGGGCTTGTTAATGGTAGGTTCCTCAAACACTATTTCACTTGAAGTCAACTAGTAACAAACACATCACTATATATATCATTTTACCATTTTAGATACTACAAGTGTGGGTGGTTTCATTGGGACTTGAAGCCCAAAGTGAAGGCCCTAAGTTCAGATGAGTTACTAATATATTTTTTGGTTTGATTTTTCAGTTTACAGAGGTTAGTATCAAGTTGGTGATAAACCTATTTGCCCAATGGAGAAGGCTATGGATCTACGGTGTTCTTGAAACCTCACAGGGAGGGTGTCATCCCCATTAAAGCCAATGTTAGGGTCCTATAAATATAGGAGTCATGTATTTTCAATAAGCTTTTATCCCGTTGGGATATTACAAATGTTTATTTTATCATTTCAAGATTGTTATGTTGAAAAGAAAAAGAAAAATAAGAAAAATGAAAAAGAAAAATGAAAAAACAAAAGAAAAAAGGAAAAAAGAAAAGAAAAGAAGATAAAACGGAATAAAAAATAAAAGATTAAAAAGATTAACATATATATATATATATATATATAATATATATATATAATAATATATATATATATAATATATATATATATATATATAATAAAGGCCCCCTATAGCGAGTGAGTTAAAATTCCACTTTTTGAATTAATTAGAAAAGTTTCTATTATCCAAAAACTTTGGTTAAAATGTTTTTTTTGCATGATATGACATTTTTGTCATTTTGTTACAAAATTGGTGCATGTACCGATGGTCGAGATCTCCACTTCCAGGATCAACTATGGGAGGGAGTTTTCGGACCCCCTAGCACTCTCGATAGTTAATAGAAAAGGAGGGTCCCAAAAAGTAGATTCTTCCAAAACCCTCGAAGGCAACGTGTCGGCTCTTGGGATTTTTCGAGGGGTTCCCTCCCAACATAGTTTACCACTCACATCCCCCACCCACCTGCCCTAAAAAAACAACCTCTCCTTCGTGCCTCTGCATGTCACCTCCACCTATTTCCCCCACACAATTTTTCCTTCCTCCATCTTCTAGGTCATCGCCACCTCATCCCTCTCCATGTCAACATCTCTACGTACCACCCGATCATTCAAACATTAAAATTTAACCGTCAATTGAACATTGGCCATTTAATCCTTCCCGCTACATTGACCTGTTACAAAATAATGTTCTTTCCCTGTGCCTGAAACAGTTAATTTTATGTTACAATCCCTCACCATTCCCTTTATAAACCACTAAAGGGGATGACCTTCCTTCCCTTTCATGATCTTATTCTATGTGTAGGTAGTTGCAGCATGAAATTACAGTGAGCAAGCATTGTTTTCAATTGTTATCATAACGAGATACATTCAAACTGAAATTTGGGTGACCCATTTCTTGATCATCCTCCATTCATAATGTCTACGTAGAAGGGAAAGGGAAAAATGGTGGAGGAAAGCCCAATGATTCCCCCAATCCCATACCTTCAAAGAATACCATTGATTGACACCTAATTTAAGATTGTTGAGACTGATTGTGATTTTTATTTATACGAACTTCACAATTGGGTGAAGTAGAAATACCTCGACCATAGCGATGATATGAGCATCTATGAATCCTTTATCCCCCAATTCATTTTCCCCCAAACCCATTTCCTCCTTGTGTTCTCCACCCGGTGTCACCTTTGATACCTTCCTAGAAAAAAAAGTAGTCATTTCTCATAACAATGAGATTATTTTCTATATATCTCCGGTAAGCATTTATCATGATTTAGAAATAAATCACTATGCATCTCTGCATCACTTTTTCTTAGACTCATTTATGGAACTATACAAACAAATTACCTTTCCCCACCTGGTGTCACCTTTGATACCTTCCTAGAAAAAACATAGTCATTTCTCATAACAATGAGATTATTTTCTGTGTATCTCCCGAAAGTATTTATCATGATTTACAAATAAATCAATATGCATCTCTGCATCCCTTTTCCTCAGACTCATTGATAGAACTATACAAATAATTTACCTTTCCCTAGGGAGCTCATACTTTTTAGTGTTTCCTCCTTGAAAAATGTTGAGTTACCCAGAACCAACCCACCATACCATGTTTGCATTTTCCTAGAAATGTCCAAATAGGTAATGTCAATGGTCACTCGACATGTTGATTATAATTCTAACCAATGGGTAGATGTAGTTTTAGGATTATTGTTAGTTTTCTCAATGGGACAAAAGCCTTTAGGTTTTTCCAATTACAATCAATTCCTATATGATGCCATGCATGACCAGTTTATGAAATTCAAAGCCAAAGGAGTATTCAAATATCAGTCAATAATAGTATATATTATGTTATATTATCAAGAAAACATATTCAAATTCCAATTGCAGAAGATGGACAAGAAGGACAACCCTTTTTCAGCTATACATTGGACTTCACTAGTCAAAATAAATTCAAAGGAATACACCTATATAGATTTTGTGGACCAGTTTCTTCACACTTCTCTATGTTTGTGATGTAGTGACATCATACCAAGGATATCTCCATAAATCAAGAAAGTCTTACACCTTTTAGAATAGTCAGAGGTTGGATACTGGTACTTATACTAGAACTACACAAAGATAAGGATTTATGGATGTGAACTCCCACCATATCGCCTACTAGTGTTTGTACCAGTACGAGTATTTGCTTTAGAGTATGTAAGCCATATTCTTAATATGGATGAGCTGCATTTTGTTTCTAACAAGAAAAAATCATAGTTCAAATGAAAAGCACAAGTCGGACCTTACATTGTCAACACTAGAGAAGCAACAAAGGAGGTGGAGATAGTCCTGAAACATATGAATTTCAAACCCAATTTTACATGGTCCTATCACCCCTTGGGAGTAATCTCTAAACTGAGGTGTTATAGACATTTTTAGACACTTCAACCCCAATCATAAATGTCCATAAACTGAGGGTTCCTAAGTCCCTAAAAGTATTGCTTCACTGCCTAAAGGAGCAAGGTCGGCTGATTACATCATCTCCCAGAAGTTCTCCACTAAAAACTGCTCATAAATGGTCAAAACTGGACCATACTAAAACCCCAATGTAGAGGGTGCGATGCATATCACCCTCCCAGTTTATAGGGTGCGATGCATACTGAATGGCTCCTCTGTAGGGTGCGATGGTCGGGAATGGACAAATGGCAGGGACAAAATGCGAGGTGGAAGATCATGGAATTTTCCAGAAGCTTCCCTCTGACACTTGCCTCTCTATTTTCGACCAGGGATGAGTAAGAGATCATCATTCTCCAAGTGGAAGCAGGAACTATCAGAGAGAGGACACTAATCAAGATCCGAGAAGATGACTCACCTCCCTATAATCATCTATATATGGATCCCTCATCACAGAGATCCAGAGGCTGGAATTTTGTATCTTATAGAGAAGTGTTGTTGGTTTTCTGGTGTAAATTCACAGTGTTTGGTGATCTAAGCTTTGCTTGAGGCGAAGAAGGGATTTCTAGCTGGAGGATGATGTTGGGTCAGAACATATGGTTGTAATCCTCTTGCTACTTTTCATCTTAATAAATCTATTCTAGTTTTCCTCCATATTCTTGTGTACTTGTTTATACATGCATTTGTATGGTTAACACACATCTGGTCTTGTGTTATTTATGAATATAGATCTTTGTTCTTCGATAGTAGTATGTTTTTGTGATTCCACAGGTGCTCCTTGAAGCTGGGTAGATGAAGAAGAAGCGGTGAAGCTCTATCAGGAAGGTGAGGAAATCAAGCGCAAGACTAAGGTTGGTCTCCTTGGTTACCCTCTTGTCTATTTTCATAAAGGAAAACGAAAGTAGACTTTACTTGTTTGTTTCTAAGATAGCCACCCATCTTAGTGGGAATAGCAACATCCCAGTGGACACTATTCCCAATAACAAAATGGCGACTCCACTGGGGAGCAACTAGATTGTTTGTTAGCCTATCTATCTTTGTTTCTTTTATAAAATTATAGATGGAGCCTGAAGCCAAGCCAGCTAGCCTTCGAACTACATCTGTTATACAAATTCGAAGTAGATCAATGCTGCTTTAGTCTATCTCCTGGTTTTGTTTATGAATTAAACAATCGATCTGCAAACAGTCTAATTGCCCTAAGTGGTGGCTCTAGTAACCTCTTCAGATCACCCTATGTTTTACATATACTGAACATTACTTACTCGGCCTAAATCCTCGAACTGAATTGCAAATTCTGAGTAAAAACTTGTTTAAAGTCTCGCACTAATACCATCACACCCTGCCTTCAAGGCAACCTGTATGCATCGCACTTCCTGACTGGAGTAGGTGCGGTGCATACTGGTTTCACTATGTAACAGGTGTGATGGTCAGGGAAGGTTAACTATGGTTTTTCTCACTGTTTTCAGTCCTATTTAGGAGTTTCATTGTTTGTAGTCAGTGTATCTCTGTGAAAACCCCCTTCTCTTGCATTATTCCACCTCCTTAGTGCAAAGAACTGTACGTATTTTTATGTATTGTGTGCCATTTTCAGTTCTCTTTTGCAAAAAAGTAGCATAGTCGAACTTTCATTTCTGGATCTGAAAGTGTCATAGCTGTCATTTTCAGTTTTAGAAGACAATCCCATTGTTCTTGATAGTCAATTATACAGTTACTATTAGATATGATTTGAACTAGTAGTTTTTAAAGTGTCGAAAGGAAATTTTCATTTCGAAATCGCAAAGTGTCTCTCCTACCTTCACTTCATTTTGAAAAGAAATTTGTTGAGTACTGTCGCTTTAAAAGTAATTCAGATTTTCACATAGCTTTCTTATCATCATTCATACATTAAGAAGGCTGAAAACAAATACGTGCATGTGCATTTGCATTTCGACTGCTTGGTTTGATTTAGGACAGTGCATTTAGCGTGTGCTCTGTGCTTTTTCCTGAAGGATTCTTAACTTTATTTACTTAGTAGCTAGGATTTTCATTGCCAAAAGAAGATTAAACATTTTTTTATCATCTTAGACTACATTTTAGGAATTATATACACATCACGCAGTGAAACTGAAAGGAAAATTGTTAAGCAAGATCAGCTTAAAATAAATTTAATGAATCTAACAACGCTTTGGAACCTAACACACAACATCTAGAGATCTAGGCTAGAGACGTATTCTGGCGTCTTAAAGCCTGGTAACTGTTGCTTTCAGTGTTGGTTGGGTGATTCCTCCACTCTGAGATGGCAAGTGCCAGTATGGACTTGTGCTCCCACGTACTGTCGAGTATATATTTGGAGACCACAATAGGCTACATCCTTTATCCTTAGGAAGCCGTGTCTGTCGCCCTATCGATTGTAATGCAGTGAACATAGCATTCGGGAAGATTGATTGTCGTACCGTAAAAAGTATTCTATAGTTTTGTGATTGGTTTGGTAATCCTTTCTACCTAGATCTCCAGAGAAGTCCATTTTGCTCCTTTTTAGACTCCTTAAAGGAAAAGGTCCTCTGAGCACTTGTCACTTCAAGCTCAATAAAAATCGAAGGAGACTAGAGTCATCTTTTGTTTTTTCTTGACTCTTTAAAATTGAAAAAGCAAGTTGTGTCCAAGCATCTAAAAATTTATTTTAAATCGGAATAGCGTCACAAATTCCCCCCGTTGATCTTCAAGCTGAGAAAATGGAGTCTACCAACCAAGGATTTCCCCTTGGAAGAAATCCTAGTCCTTTCTCCTCTTGGGGAGATGTTGGTCCACCCCATATGGCCACTTTGTCACTTCCAGGGTTAACAATTGGTTTGCCTGTCTCGCTCTTCTCTACCTCTGTCGTTCAGAATCCCGTAATTCTTGAACAGTCTAATCAACAACTAGACAACACTAGAGTTGCCTCCCAACCTTCTACTTCATCTGATTCTCCCTCTCCTCCTTCCTCTTCGCTTGATAAATCCGATAAAGCTAAAAATCAAGTAACTAAGAAGAAGAAGAAGCAAAAAGAGAAAAAGGAAAAGAAGAAAAAGGAACCAAAATCGAAAGGGAGCAACCAAGTATCGTCTAGAAAAAATTCACACACCGCACAGTCAAAACCTAAATCTCCTTGTGTCATTTACAATGGAGACCACTATCACTAAGATTGTCCCTGCATCCCTCGGATTTTAATGATCTTAAATGCCGGGGGAAACTTTTGCTCATGACTTATGTTTATTTTTTAACGAGCTTGAACTATGCGCTAAAACTGCTCGTGGAGAGTTTATTTTTTAATGAGCTTGAACTTTGCGACAAAATTGCTCGCTAGTCGTATGATAAGAAAAGTCTCATTCGAGATGTTATTTTGAAGTGGCTTACATCTCTCAAGCTTTGCCACGGATCCTTTCTTTATGCAAGTTAGGAAACGACTAGCCTTACGGGTTTAAAGGGTTAGAGGTCCTAAAAATTTAAAAAATAAATAGCCGTTGTTCACTTGCATGCGGAAAGGTTTGCATGCCCCCAAGTATAGCGAAAAATTTCCAGGTTACCAAGAAAGTTCTATAAGTAGAGCAGATAAAATGCTTCCTCGGCGATGTCTATCGAAACAGACAAAGGTGAATGGCGCAGATGCATTCTACTCACATAACTTTGAAGAAGGTATCTTATTCCAGCCTGTTCCCATTTTCCTGTAAGGATGGGTTTGTGAGACTAGTCATATATCCCTCGTGGAAATCAACTCTATACCTAAGTTTTTCCTGCCGAAACAGACCAGGGTGCATGCCCCCTGGGTTTCAGTCACACCTTCCTGAATCACTCGCACTCATCAGGTGGACGGACTGGAGACCGATGAGACATTTCTTGCGTGAAAAGACCATTTAGGGATGGTATTTTACTATTTGCGATGTGTGATCCAGCGAATGACATTTGGTCCATGAGCTTTACCATTCTACCTTCGTGCGAAAAACAAATCACTCCAAAGAGTGAGGAGACGCTAGCTCCCATGCAATAAATGTAATCGCGTCCAAGGAGTATATTATAATCTAAAGGCCCTTGAACTACCATAACATTCATGTGTACAGTTTTCCTTCTCAAAGTAATGGGCACATTTGGAAGGATCCCTAAAGGTCAACTAGTTCCCTTGTCGAAGCCTATCAGATTTCTCATTTCAGGCAAAAGCAATGGCGAACCAAGCGCTTTCCAAGTAGTTGAGGAAAGGATACTCACAAAAGCCCCTTCATCAATGATAGTACTAGCCATAACCATTCTGTAAGCTTGTACAATGATTCTGAATGGTACACTGGCTGGTAAACGGGGTCTGCCTAGTAGATTCCAGTCAAAGGAAACGACTAGGTTGCTTGGTGGTGGGACCGAATAGACGGTCGAATATGACTCTGATGAACTTCCTTCTTGCGATAAAGGAATGGGAGGACTGCCCCCAAGCTCATCGGAGTCTGTGTTGATGAAAAGAATTTGAGCAGTGTCGTTCTCTTTCTCTTCAGTGACGGTATCATTCGAAGATGAACACTCTGAAGGCAAGACTGGGTCAACCGCCATATCAACCCTTTGACTTTCGTCTGGTATGGATTCAGAGGGTTCATTTTCAATGATAGATGCTTCGGCCGACCACAATGATGGACCAGCCATATTTTCAACCAGTGGAGGACTTGGCAAGAGTTTTTTATATCCAAGAGGAAGTCATAGCGGTGAAACCAGACGATCATCCAAAACTCTTTTGGCCTCATCAAGGAAGGGACAACGGTGGATGGTGTGACTACCTTAACACAACTTACAAGGAAGTTTAGGATTCCTTCTTTGTCCATGTTCTTCACTTTCACTGGTTGATGGTGAGCATTCAACATGATCGCCAGAGGTTGATGCTACCGGATTGTGCAAATGAGGAGACCATTCGCGTAAGCTCCGAGGGATGCAGGGACAATCTCGGTGATAGTGGTCTCCATTGAAAATGACACAAGGAGATTTAGGTTTAGACTGTACGGTGTGTGAATTTTCGCTAGATGATACTTGGTTGCCCCCTTTCGATTTTGGTTCCTTTTTCTTCTTTTCCTTTTTCTCTTTCTGCTTCTTCTTCTTCTCAGTTACTTGATTTTTAGCTTTATCGGCTTTATCAAGCAAAGAGGAAGGAGGAGAGGGAGAATCATATGAAGTAGAAGGTTTGGAGGCAACTCTAGTGTCACCTAGTTGCTGATTAGACTGTTCAGGAATTACGGCATTCTGAATGACAAAGGTAGAGAAGAGCCAGACAGGAAAACCAATTGTCAACCATGGAAGTGACAAAGTGGCCATATGGGGTGGACCAACATCTCCCCAAGACGAGAAAGGACTAGGATTTCCTCCAAGGGGAAATCCTTGGTTGGTAGAATCCATTTTCTCAACCTGAAGATCAACAGGGGGAATTTGTGACGTTATTCCGATTTAAAATAAATTTTTAGATGCTTGGACACAACTTGTTTTTTCAATTTTAAACAGTCGAGAAAAAACAAAAGATGACTCTAGTCTCCTTCAATTTTTATTGAGCTTGAGGTGACAAGTGCTCAGAGGACCTTTTCCTTTAAGGAGTCTGAAAAGGAGCAAAATGGACTTCTCTGGAGATCTAGGTAGAGAGGATTACCAAACCAATCGCAAAACTGCAGAATACATTTTACGGTACGACAGTCAATCTTCCTGAATGCTGTGTTTGGTACATTGCGATTGATAGGGCGGCAGACACGGCTTCCTAAGGATAAAGGATGCAGCCTATTGTAGTCTCCCAATATATACTCGATGGTACGTGGGAGCACAATTCTGTACTGGCACTTTCCATCTCAGAGTGGAGGAATCACCCAACCAGGACTGAAAGCAACAGTTACCAGGTTTTACAATGTCGGAATACGTCTCTAGCTTAGACCTCTAGATGTTGTGCGTTAAGTTCCAAAGCGTTTTTAGATTCATTGAATTTATTTTAAGTTGATCTTGCTGAATAGTTTGCCTTTCAGGTTCACCACGTGATGTATATATAATTCCTAAAATGCAGTCTAAGATGATAAACAAACGTTTGATCTTCTTTCAGCAATGAAAATCCTAGCTACTAAAGGGAAGAAAGTCAAGAATCTTTTCTTCACAGAGCACAGAGCACACGCTAAATGCATAGTCCTAAATCAAGCCAAGCAATAAAAAATGCAAATGCACATGCATGTATTTGTTTTCAGCTCTCTTAATGTGTGAATGAAGTTAAGAAATCTATGTGCAAAATTGAATTACTTTTAAAGCGATAGTACTCAACAAAATTCTTCTTCAAAACGAAGTGAAAGCAAGAGAGACACTTTGCGATTTTGAAATGGAAATTGCTTTTCAACACTTTAAAACTAATAATTCAAATCCTATGCAACAATAACTATATAATCGACTATCGAGAACAATGGAATTGCTTTCTAAAACTGAAAATGATAGCTACGACACTTTCAGATCTAGAGACGACAGTTCGACTATGCTACTTTTTGCAAAAGAGAACTAAAAATGACGCACAATACATAAAAACGTTTATAGTTCTTTACACTAAGGAGGCGGAATAATGCAAGAGAAGGGGGTTTTCACAGAAGTACACTGACTAGAGACAGAAAAACTCTTGAATAAGACTGAAAATAGTGAGAAAAAATCCATAGTCGGAGGGTAAAGTTAACTCTCCCTGACCATCGCACCTGTTACACAGTGAACTCAGTATGCAGCGCACCTACTGCACTCGGGAAGTGCGATGCATATAGACTGCCTTGAAGGCAAGGTGTGATGGTAGCAGTACGAGACTTTGAATGGGATTTCACTCACAGTTTACAATCTAGTTCAGGTGTCTAGGCTGAATAAGTAAAGATCAATGTATGTAAAACACAGGGGTGATATAAGAGGTTACTAGAGCCACCACTCACGGTAATTAGATTGCTTGCAGATCTATTGTTTAATTCATTAAAAAAACACAAAGATAGACTAAAGTAGCATTGATCTACTTTGCATTTGTATGACAAATGCAGTTCGAACGCTAGCTGGCTTGACTTCAGGCTCCATCTGTATGTTTATAAAAGAAACAAAGTTAGATAGGCTAACAAGTAATCTAGTCACTCCCCAGTGGAGTCGCCATTTTGTTATCTGGGAATAGTGTCCACTCGGATCCTGCCGTTCCCACTAAGATGGGTGGCTATCTTAGAAACAAACAATTAAAGTCTACTATTGCTTCCTTTTATGAAAATAGACGAGAGGAGAACCAAGAGGGCCAACCTGAGTCTTGCGTTTGATTTCCTCTCCTTCTTGATAGAGTTTTGCAGCTTCTTCTTTGTCTACCCAGCTTCAAAAGGACCTGTGGAATCACAGCAATATACTACCATGCAAGAAACAAAGATCTAAATTCATAAATAATACAGGATCAGATGTGTATTAACCATATACATGCATATATAAAAAAGTACACAAGAATATGGAAGGAAACAAGAATAGCTTTCTTCAGATGAAAAGTAGCAAGAGGATTACAACCATGTGCTTTGACCCAGCATCATCCTCCAGCTAGGAAGCCCTTCTTCACTTCAAGAAAAGCTAGATCACCCAACACTGTGAATGTACACCAGAATACCAACAACACTTCTCTATAAGATATAAAATTCCAGCCTCAGGATCTTTGTGATGAGGGATCCATATATAGATGATTACAGAGAGGTGAGTCATCTTTTGGGATGTTGATTAATGTCCTCTCTCTGATAGTTTCTGCTTCCACTTGGAGAATGATGATCTCTTACTCATCCCTGGTCGAAAATGGAGAGGCAAGTGTCAGAGGGGAAGCTTCTGGAAGATTCCATGATCTTCCACCTCGCATTTTTGTCCCTGCCATTTGTCCATTCCCGACCATCGCACCCTACAGAGGAGCAAATCAGTATGCATCACACCTTGTACACTGGGAAGGTTATATGCATCAAACCCCCTACATTGAGCTTTCAGTATGGTCCAGTTTTGACCATTTATGAGTAGTTTGCAGTGGAGAACTTCTGGGGGATGATGTAATCAATTGACCTTGTTCCTTTAGGCAGTGAAGCAACACTTTTAGGGACTTAGGAGCCGTCATTTTATGGACATTTATTATTGCGGTTGAAGTGCCCAAAAATTTCTATAACACCTATGTCGTGGAGATTCAGGAGATCAACCTATGATCTAGGAAGGTCCTCCCAAATAGCCAACCTCCTCCTAAGGAAGATGAAGAAGAGAAATAGGAAAGTGAACTGAAAGTCATCCCACCCTTTCCTGAGAAACTAATTGGAACCAGACAGCCAACCTTAGAAGAAACTCAAATTCTGGGAGAACTTAAATAGTTATGTGTAAAAATCCCCCTTCTCCAAGCCATAAAGGATGTGCCCATATACAACAAGATGATCAAGGAGAAGTGCTTTAGACACCCAGGCAGGTGAAAGAGAGATGCCCCAACTATCAATGTCGTAGGAAAACTGTCTGACCTGATGTTAGGACAGGTAATATGTCCAAAATATCTGGACCCTAGGGGTCCAGTAGTCGATGTCCACATCAATGGCACCATAATCCCCCATACTTTGATCGATCTAGGGGCTGCCATTAATGTGATGACCGAGGACACTATTCTCAAGATCAACCTTCAAGGCTCCATAAGAAAGACCTCGACAATACTGTAGTTAGCAGACCGCTCCACCATGACCCCCGAGGGGATTGTGGAAGATGTCATGGTCTCTATTGATTCCTGGGAGTACCCTGCCAATTTCTTGGTTCTCCAACCAAAGGCAAAGCTCACTAGGTATCCTCTCATCCTAGAAAGACCTTGGTTGGCTACTGCAAATGCCTACATCAGTTGCTGAGCTAGGAACATGACAATCAAGAATGGGCATATGTCTAAGCAGCTAGTCCTCTACCCTCCTGCCCAACCTCTACTGGAACATGATTTACCCCTCTAGTTGGAGGAGGATGATGAGGGTGAAGTCTACTCCACACCATTGTGTACAATAGAAACTACCATAAGGGGTCCACAAACCAAGGATGATCTTATTGAAGATTTGATTCAAAATTCGCCCCCCAGTGAGTTGCCATTAAAAGAGTTGGTGGAAGAAACCCAAGCCAACGCTTCAGTTGTTCTCTGTGTGGCTTATCTAACCCCTCTCTAAGTTAAGAATGTGGAATTTGGCCCAAAAAGAAACTTGAGGATCAGCTCAGCCCTATCCACCTCTCAGGAGAAAGAGTTGTGTAGCTTAATGAAGAATCACTTGAATGATTTTGCTTGGAACTATAAGGAGATGAAGGAAGTCCATCCTTCTGCCTATACTTATCAAATTTACATCAAGGAATATTGTAAGCTAGTTAGGAAACCTCAAAGGAGGATGAATCCAACCCTCATGGACATTGTCAAAGAAGAACTATAAAAGTTGTTGGATGCAGAATTCATCTACCCCATCTCTGACAGTGAATGGGTTTCTCCTTTGGTGCTAGTGCCAAAGAAGAATGGGAAGTGGAGAATCTTTGTAGATTACCGGGAATTGAACAAAGCCACCAAGAAGGACCATTTCCCTTTGCCTTTCATAGATCAAGTGTTAGATGGTCTGGTAGGGAAGAAGTTCTTCTCTTTCTTATATGGGTTTAGCGGGTACAACCAGATCCAAATCAGCCCAGAAGACCAATATAAGACAACTTTCACTTGTCCATGGGGTACCTTTGCCTACCATGTCCTTCCCTTTGGGTTGTGCAACGCTCCTCCCACTTTCCAGAGAGCAGTGCTGAGCATATTTGCTAATCTGGTTCATGATTCAGTGGAAATCTATATGGATGACTTTACCCCTTATGGTTTCAACTTCTAGTAGCATTGACTAACCTGGGAAAAGTTTTAGCCAAGTGTATTGAAATGAACCTGTCCCTCAGTCCTGAAAAAAGGGACCGTGCTAGGTCATACAATTTCTCAGCAAGGATTACAGGTGGATCCCAACAAGATTGCTATCGTCCAAAGGGTCCCACCTCCTCAAAATGTAAGAGATGTTCAAAGTTTTCTAGGCTTAGCAGGGTATTATAGAAGATTCATCAAGAATTTTAGTAAGATAGCCTCTCCATTGTTTGGCCTTTTGGGGAAAGATGTTGAGTTTATATGGACTGACAACTGCCAAGAGGCTCTGGATGCGTTGAAAGGTAAGCTGGTAACTTCCCCAATCTTAACAAGTCCAAACTGGGCCTTACCTTTCCACATTCACACAAATGCCTCGAACAAAGCTATAGGAGTAGCCCTAGGACAAGTTTAAGAGAAGCTACCATATGCCATATACTTCCTCAGTAAAAACCTGTGCAGGGCATAATTAAACTACACGGTAATTGAAAAGGAGCTCCTAGCTGTAGTCCATTCCCTAAACAAGTTTAGACACTACATCACTGGTTATCAAATGTTCATACACACTAACCATGTTGCAATTAAGTATTTGATGAATAAACCAATTGTAAATGCTCGTATCATTAGATGGTTATTTTTGTTGCAACAATTTGATTTGACTACTATTGATAAGCCTGGTAAGGAAAATGTTGTTGCTGATTTTCTATCTAGACTAGATCTGCCTGCAGGTGAAGAAGGAATGGTGGATGATCAAATGCCAGATGAACACTTATTTGCTATTTCAGTACTCTCTCCATGCTTTTCTGATATAGCAAATTACTTGGTTTCAGCATAGTTTCCGTCACACCTACCCTCAAAAGAGAAGAGCAAGATCGTGAGGAAAAGTGCCTGATTCACTTGGATTGGGGGCAACCTATTCAAACTTGGCCCAGATCAGATATTGAGGTGATGTGTCAGGGAATAGAAAGTCTTTGACATCCTCTTAACCTATCATGATGGGCCTTATGGGGGCCACTTTGCAGCAAAGAGGACCTCTTTCAAGATTTTGTAGGCAGGGTACTATTGGCCCACTCTTCATCAAGATGTCAGGAGATACATCAACCAATGTGACTGATGTTAAAGGATGGGGAAACCGACTCCAAAGGATGATATACCCCTGCAACCTCAAGTGACTTTCGAGCCATTTGAGAAGTGGGGAATGGACTTTGTGGGTCCTATCAACCCTCCTTCAAAACATAAGTCTTACATCATTGTGTGCACGGACTACCTGACAAAGTGGGTAGAAACAAAGGTGATTAAAGCAACAATAGAGGAAAAAGTAGCTGAGTTCTTAAGGGAAAATATCTTCTACAATTTTGGCTACCCAAGAGAGCTAGTTATTGATCAAGGGAGTCAGTTTACCTCCAATTTAGTTTAAGACCTACTCACACACCACAAGATTAAGCACAGAACTTCCACCCCTTATCACCCCCAAGCAAATGGGTGGGTGGAATTCACTAATAGAGCTTTGGAAGAGATTTTGACTAAGGTATTGAGCAACATCAGAAAAGATTGGGCAGACCGATTGGTTGAGGCCACCTAGGCCTATAACACTACTTGGAAAACTACTACAAGTTTCACACCCTATGAGCTGGCCTATGGGAATAAGGCTTTGCTATCTATAGAATTTGAATATAATACATTAAGGCTGGCAGCTCAGCTGGACCTAGACCTCGTCCATGCATAAAAAGAAAGATTGCTTTAGCTAAATGGATTAGATGAACAAAGAATGCAAGCCCTTCTCCACTCAAAGGTAGTCCAACTTCAAAGAAAAATATGGCATGACTGACACCTCAGAGAGAAACAATTTCAGCTGGGAGATTTGTGCACTGCTGTATGACTCAAGGTACAAGGATTTCAAGGGCAAGCTGAGAACCAGATGGCTAGGGCCATATACAGTGGAAAAATGCAATGACAATGGTTCTGTCCTTATCAGGACCATTGATGAAGAAGCCATCCACATGCTCGTCAATGGGCATCGATTGAAAATCTACAGGAAGCCCCTTTCTAAGCAGGAGTTCATTAAAACTTTGGGTAAATCAGTGCTGGTAGTGGAGCAGGTCCCTGTCTCCACTCCACCCACACCTTGAGCAAAAAAAAAAAAAAAAATAGAAAAAAAAAAATTGAAATAAAATATCCCTAGGTGAAAACCTCTTGGAGGCAACTAGGGTAGGAAGTGAGGATAAAAAACTCCTGGAGGTGCCCCATCTATCTCAAAAAAAAAAAAGAGCCTAAAAGAAAAAATAAAAATGAACCTAATTTCTTTTCAATAAATTGCAAGTTGCATGAAGGTCATTGTAGGTTTTGGGAGGATCGTGCAAGAAAAAGAAAAAAGACATGAGCAAGCTGCATGCATCCCTCACAGTCCATTCCTCCATCACCATTACCCTTTCCCAAGTTTTGGTCTCTTTTGGTCTGAAATTTCACATCCTACAGGAAACTGTGTATCTTCTAAAGGAAGATCCTGTAGAAGCTATAGAAAGGCCAAAATCAATCTCAGAGGAGGATCCGAAGGTTGGAAATCTGTCTATGAGGCCTGTGAACCTCCCTGCCTCCATCCATCACCCTATATCACCTTCCCATCTCTGTACACCTTCATTGCACTTGTTTTCCTATGCCTGCACAATCACACACAGAAATTTTGTTTCCTTCATGTTGAAAAAAAAAAAAAACAAAAATTTTTATGACAAATCAAAGAAGCAGCCTTTTCACTCACCCTACTTGATACCTTCCATCTGTGATTCCTTGTCAACCAAGTCCCTCATCAACAGTTGTAGCCCTACTCTGATATTAGCTTGAAATAAAAAAGGAGAAGCGGCTACAGGAAATCCTACAGGATTCTTGTAGCAGTTGATCCCCCTGAAAAGCATACTACAGAGACAGGGTCAGCAAAGTAAGGAATATGCAAGGAGCTCTGTTTGAATGTGAGAACATCAGAAAAAGCTTGAGGCTGAGCATGCAGAGAGCAAGTAGCCACAGCAGTGAAGAAATGGGTTCCAAAATCTGAAATATGCATAACATGGCTGCGACTAAGCAGGTAAGTTTCTAACCATATTCTTCAATTACATGAATCATATTTCAAGGCTGCATGACTATGGGAATGGTTATGATTTTATGGAATTGGTGCCCAGTTAACTGGCCACCCTCGTTCAGTTACACATCCTCGTGGAATTCAAACAAGCCCCGTCAAATTCAAAATTGTTGATCAGATACGCAGCCAGCACGTGTGGTATGTCCATTCAGGAGAAAACAGTCGGGACTGGTAGTGGTGTTAGAGGATAATGGGAGTAAGGGAGGTGATGGCAGTCTGTCAGCATGCAGAAACATTATGACTATGACATAGGACCAACGGTCCAGATGGGGATAACGTACCCATCCGGCCACCTCATCTCCTCACCCCAAATCATGCCAGTAGTTAAAAGACAGCTCAGTTCAGGCCTTTGCCACCCTTTGTCCACTTTGCATTCATGATGTTCTTGACTGGAGTACGCACCGCCGACTTCCAGAGCAGATAACTAGTCATCCTCTGTGAGTTCTCTGCCATTTTTTTAAAACCCTCTCAGCTATCAGGCTCTACAGGAGCGATGTTTCATTCTACAGAAGCCGGGAGATTTCTACAGGAAGGTTTCTATGGGAAAGGTAGAGAACAACTCTGCAGAAGGAAAACCCAGGATTTTCGTCAAAATTCAAGCTCAAAACAAGGTAGGCTCAGGAAAACCTCTCTGCATATGACCTGTTTGAGTAAGGTGGTGGATTAAAAACTCAGAATCAGATTGAAGAAAGGAAAACAAAGTTTGAAAGTCTGTCTGCATATTTTCCCGAGTTCTACACAATTTCCTGTTTTCCTCTCTGTATTCGAATTCTGTCTTCTTCTTTTTCATATTCTCCTGAAAGGAAAACATTTGCAACAGTAGGGTCCAGTCTGTGTGTGTGAAAAGAAGAAACGAAATTGCATATCTATCTACTTGCTAAAAAAAAAGGAACCTGTGTCCTTATCCTCTGTTCTGTAAAAAAATATTTTCTTTTCAAAAACAGAAAGTCGAATTTGAGAAAATAACAGTTTAAAAATAGGGAAATTATTGCAATTTGATGTTGTAAGGAGAAGCACATGGGGAATTCCTTCTTTGATCTCAGAAAAAGATAGAATTCAGCTATCCTCTGTTTCAGTGTTGACTGTTTTTTTTCCACCTGAGCATTTTTTTCCTTCTTTAGGTTAAAACACAAAAAAAAGAAGCACTCAACAGTGTGCCAGAAGGATTTATGAGGAAGGAGCCCTTGGACTCCATCTAATTATTTGAGAACCCTGAGGTGGTGGCCCTTTTCACCATGGAAAATTGGATGATCTTCTTCGATAGAATACATGGATATGATGATGAGGTAACTAAATAATTTCTGATGGCCCTACAACCCCATTCAAAACCTCATGCCACAGTCAGCATTAGGGGTCTGTCCTTAGAACTCACCCCTGATTTTATCAGTTGAATTACAGGCCTCCCTCCTGGGCTCCCCTAGATTAAGAAGGAAAACTCACTAGGTCTAGTGCCCAAGAAGACATTTTTTCAACCTGGGGAAGATCCTGTAGAGGATAAAAATAGGGTCAGGAGGACAAGATTGCCTCCTCCATGGAATGAAGTTAGTTGCTAAATAATGAAATATATCACTTCTGAGGGGAGGTTCAGCATTGTGTATGGTTATCACTTCAGGTTACTACATGAATTGAGGTATGGGATAGACCTGCCTCTAGTTAAAAAGCTGAGTCTCCCATATTTCCTCCTCCAGTCTCTAATAGAATGCAGTACCAAGCTAAATGTAGGAATCCCAAACCAGTTGGCCCACCATGGGCTCATCAAACTATTGGTAGAAGATGACTTATATACCTATACCATTCCCATAGCTTGGGACATTTTCATAAATATGTCCAGAGATGATGATATCAAAACTTTGTTTGAGGATATTAGCCCATCTAGCAGTCGGGAAGAGGAGGAGGAAATTGAGGAAAAGGACATGAAGAGACACCACACATGCAAACAGTGGAAGAGCAGGAAATAGAGGAGGAACAGGAAACAGAAGAAAACTTGAAAAACCCATAGCAGAAAAGAATACCACGCCAAATACAGAGAAAAGGAAAAGAACAAGAAGTGAGAAGAAAAAGCCTAAGAAAGTCCAAAAGAGGACTGCCACAAGCAAGACAGGAACCCAAAAAGAAAAAGAGAAGCCATTTCCAGAAACAGCAGAAACATAAACATAAACAACAAGCATGGAAGAGACAGCAGAAGATGAAGGGGGGCAACAGGAAGAAACATCCCTTGAGACATTGGCGAAAGAAGTAGCAGTTGTGCTGGCTGCACTAAGCACTCCGACCAAACAAAAAGGAAAAAGAGAAAGGGAAACTTCAATGTATTTTAAAACCAGAAGGAGCACCTGGATAAAGGTGGGCATGCCCAAGCCTCCACCAAAGGAACCTATCATAATCACAGATGCACCTACTGAACAAAAGGAGGAATCTCCCTCCAAAATATCTATCACTTATGAAAGAGGAAGTCCCAAGACTTCGACCTAGAAGGAGAAAATCAGACTGATGGACACCAAAACAGTTCTAAAGGAAGCTGAGACTTCTCTACAGGAAACGTTGTCGATGTTAAAGGAGACTGAAAAATTGGAAGAGGAGGCAGCGAAACAATCACAAGAAGAACACAGGCAATGGGAGGAAGTAGACAAAAAGGCAAGGTTTCATGACAGAGAAGAGGACATCACCTCAGAAGCATGGGATTTCAAGGAAGCAGTTAAGTTCATCAAGGATGAAGAGCTAAATTAGTTGCTCAGAGGATGAGCAACCCATTCAACAGGGGGGTGATGATGAGCCCCAGAAATGGGTAGCTTTATGGGCTAATTTTTCTATTATTCTCATTTAATCCACCATTCTCCATATTTTTATGCATGATTTTGAATATATTTATGTTAATTGAGTGAATGGGGATAGTCATTTTACCACAAAGTCTAATACGCGCTTATTGCAAATTTTTGGACATTTTTGGACCAATATCGGGCATTTATGAAGCAGATTGGTAGCCAATTCGAAGAAACAAGGCTGAGGATTTATAGAAGGGGTGTCTCTTGCACTAAATGACCCCTTCCTTGAGTTCTCCACCAACAACTTCGAGTTCCACAGCCCACCAAAGAAGATTTCAAGGGGCAGCCGAGCATGTCTAGTGAAGTGGTTGTTATCTACAAGTTTTGGCTGCTGAGTTCCTAAAGTTTAGGAGGACTGTTGGGGTCCTCAACTTGTATGAATAAGAAGGCCTCATGCCTCAATAGTTTATCTATTGAACAGTTTATTTTTGCACTTTAGTGCAGCTCTGTATTCAGCTCATTTTCGAGCTCTTTCTGTAAACAATTTTGTGACATGACTATTATTCTTTGATCAATGAAGATGAATTCAGCCTTGAACCAAAACTGATATTTCTAAGGGGGTTGTAGCTCTTGGGTTTGGGCCCAACCCAAGTGCCCAGTACCTCCTTCTTGTATTTATATATGTTTTTCTTGCATTCATAGAATAATTTATGTTATTTAGGTTAAATCTTGCTTTGTTACTTAGGTTGTTTTTGATGATTAAGATAGTTGTTTTTGCTTCAGGTTGACTTGATAGTTTGGTAACAGAAAAGATCCACAAAAAGGCTACCAAATAGTCCTTGATCTCCTTTCTCCCTCCTTTGGACCATGAATTGAGACCAAGGCACTCTTGCTGCCACAAAAACATTGTTTTTGCTTTCTAATGTAATTACTAGTGTTAGATTTCGAGTTGGAAAAGTTGATACCAGTTATAATTTCATGCTTAGATCTATTCATGCTTAGTTTCCATAGCCTTCTTGTATAACTTCTTGTCCATCAAGTTCTATTCAGCACTCTTCTGTTTTCTAAGTCAAAATTAGGTCAAAAATAAGTAAAACTTTGTTTTCATAGTTTTTGCTTGGGTCAATTTTGAATAGAAGTGTGTAGAGGACCTATAAGACACTCCAGCCTATCCTTCCACCATCATACAACCTATTCTGATCTCTTTCTCAAGGCTTTCTTCACTCATTTGCCACACTTTCCCAAACAGCCCTAATTTCTACGTTTTTGTGCAAAATCGCTTCCTTCACCTTTGAACAACTCCAACCATCTTCTTCACTCTTGAGCTTCACTTACAAGGTCCTAGACCCCTTAACATCTCTATCCATCCTTCATTTCCACTTTCCCACCCATTTTCCTCCTTCAAACCTTCAAAAATCACTTTCGGCTTGCTCCTATAGAACTTCCTGTAGAACTTCCTTTAGATCCTGTGCAAACTTCCTGTAGAAGTTCATGTGAGCAATTTTTTGAGATCTGATCACCATGGAATTCTCTATAAGGGTGCTAGGGACTCCTTAGGTCCTCTCCACACCTTCCCCATCATCTAAAACAACAAATCCCACCTCCTTTCACCACAAAACATCTGCACAGTCAAATAAGTTAAAGCACAACCATAATAACTTTGCATAAAATTGCTCAAACATACAAAAAGATGGTTCTTCCACATTTTCATTCAGAAATAGCTTAAGTACATGCATTTGATATTGACAGTAGTCCATGGCATCCATTTCAGTGGTTTCCTCTCTTTTTTTTGCAAGGGTAGGGTTAATGGGTAAAACTAGGGTTTGCTAGGGTTTGCATTTCCTTTCAGTTTTCATCTCCTTTCTACAAGTAGAATAGCCCTTTTGAGATTAGCTTTATGCCATCACGATTAAAAGCTTCTTCTGAGAACTCATAGAAGTTGGCTTGAGCTCCTAGCGAACTTATGCCAGCTGATCAAGTGACAGTGTGCAGTAAGAGCTAGTACTTGTGGATACATCACCGTCGCTTCCAAGTTTGTTACAAACTAATAGGTTGATAAATGTAAAAAAGGGAGTCCCAGGAGTTGCAACATCATTGCTGCAATACTGGAGCCCACCACATATCCTAACTTAACATTTTCTCAAAATATATATTTTTTTAAATGCTAACTTACAAAAACCATATATTGCTGCAACAAGATGGATGGTTGTGACCATACCATGAGTTATCATATGTGATCCTTCTCATTATGGGACAGATGTGACCATAGTTTGGTTTCAATATGATCCTCTTTATCGGATGGTTGTGCCCATGCCTAGATCCATTTGCACAATCATTCTCTGGATGGTTGTGTCCATGCCACGATTCATGTATCATTTGATAGAGGTTTCAGTTATTTATATGTATCTATACTTTCTTGCAGGCTTTCCGACGATAGACTCTGGTTCCGCGCACAGATTCATAGAGCATTTCATCCCTCACTCTAGTTCATCCTTCACACTTTATGGGGCATCTATTACACATTTAACCCTACATACTTTCCCTTCATGAAGAAACTCCCATTGTGTCCCTCTTCATGAGCAGAACAATTCCCTTTTGCATCATTTCCCAAAAATCTTATGTTTTTCCGAGTTTACAAGACCGGCACTAATGGCCCTTGTTTTCCTTGTGCTGATATGTAGGGATTTGAACTATCCCTCATGCCGACCAGAGTGACTGAGGCTTGTTCCAATCGCACCGATCCTCTTTTGGAAAGTTTTTTAAATAAGGAGCCGAAACTTCCAGCTCTAGAAGCTTCATAACGAAAGTCTGGTAAATGGTTTGAATGGATGGAGTCAAGGATGTAAATTTGGGACATTTTACCCTATAAGGATGGAACTACCTCAAGAGATAAGACCTTCTCCCATGATAAGAGGAACCATCTCCCATCCATTCATGCTATATAAACCTCCCATTTTACCAAGCACAAGATAGTGTTAATGTTGGTGTGCTAGTGCTAATTAAGTTTGGAGTGATCATCAAGCTATCCATAGTTGTAGCTCTCTAGTTGTGTGTAAGGGAGAAGTCTGAATTTGGTTTAGTGTGAATATTGAATGGAAGAGCCTTAAAAATATCATTTTTGAGGCCATCATGGAATGCTAACGGAAGTGTGTGGCAACCTCGTTTTGTCAGAGGAGAACAACAACATCAAGACAATGGTTTTAATATCTACTTGATTTAATATATATGCAACTATCGATTGATTTCCTACATAATGTTTCATCTCACATTTTTATGGCTTAATGCTTCTTGACTTGTTAAGTAGGTTGAATTACAATTTGTCTATTATCACGGTTGTTGTTTGTTCTTGTTTACTTGTTTCAGGTTTTTGAAGAAGGAAACAGGAGATAGCTGGAGTGAACAAGCAAGGTCATCACCAAACAGGATAAGCATACTAAGAGGTAGGACCTCTTAATTGGTTCTAACCTAAGGAAATCTTCCATAGAATGTCTTGCTTGTGGCTAGACCTGCTATCGGGCTAGAGGAATTATTTGCGTCTGCACTTAGAATTTTACTTCACCACATGAAGTGTCTTCCCATTAGGTAAGGTTGCCATTTCTTAAGTTCATGTATTATTTCCAACATTTCCTTCTTATAAATAGCTTTGTGTAAATACTTTCCTTTTGATTGGACAACTTTTGAAAGCAATAGGTATTTCTTCCTGCATTAAACAACACCAATTCCATTTCTTAAGGCATCACATTCCACAATAAAGGTTTTTGTGAAGTCTAGCATAGCTAAGACCAGTGCTTGGCACATTGCCTCTTTAAGATGTTCACAGGCCTTCATTTCTTGTGGATTCCAAGAAAATGCATCTTTCTTTAGTAATGTTGTTAGAGGTGCTACTATTCTCCCATAATTCTTAACAAACTTGCAATAATACCCTGTCAACTTGAGAAATCCTCGCATATGCTTTATGGATGTGGGGATTTTCCATTCCTTAATGGCTTTAATTTTTCTAGGGTCTACCTTAACACCTTCATGAGATATAATATGAACTAGATACTCCACCTCTTATACCCTAAAGAAACATTTGGAGGTTTTTGCATATAATTGGTTCTCGCCCAATAGTTTGAGCACTTTGTCAACATGTTGAACAAGATCCTTCCAAGACTTGATGTACATTACTATATCATCAAAAAATACTAACACAAATTTTCTAAGGAAGGTTTTGAAAATGGAATTCATCAAACCTTGAAATGTAAAAGGTACATTAGTAAGACCAAAGTCATGACCAAAATTTCATAATGACCCTCATGAGTTCTAAATGTTGTTTTGGAATGTCTTCAATCTTCATTATGATTTGATGATATCCTAAATGAAGATCCAACTTGTTGAAGTAAATGGTTCCATGTAATTCATCCAATAATTCATCAATGAAAGGGATGGGAAATTTATCTTTAATAGTGCGCTTGTTGAGCTCCATATAATCCGGACACATGTTCCATGATCCATCCTTCTTGTGCACCAATACTACTAGAGCAGTGAAAGAACTTCGACTAGGTTGAATTATACCAACCTCTAGCATTTTTGCAACCATACGTTCAATTTAACTCTTTTGGGCATATGGATATTTGTAAGGCCTGATTTTTGAAGGAACTCTTCCTGGAATCAAATGAATAGCATGATCATGATAACAAATAGGTGGGAGGTCTTTAGGAGTCTCAAATACCTTGGAATGATTGTCCAAAACGTTCTAGAGATCTGGAGAAATAGATGATTTCGATGTAGAAACCTCTAGTGAACATAATTGTGTAATTAACAATGTAAACTTTGAAACGGGAACTATAAACTCAAAACGGGAACTCTGGCCCAAAAACCCCAAAAAAGCATCAAAAACAGTGCTAAAAACGAAAAGTGTGTATACTGGAACGATGCTTTTTTTTTAGGTGCCAATTTTGAACGTGTTTTAAAAATGGCGGTGACTACGAAATTTGCTACGAAATTTTCGTGCAAAATATAGCTTCAAAACGAAAGTGATGCTACTGGAATAACGTTTTTTTTTTTAGGGTCAATTTTCAAACTTTTTAAAAAATGCTAATAAACCCAATTTTTTATGTCTCAAACAAAGTTAATTTTTAAGGAAAAAACACATTAATGTTTCTGGTAGAATATCATTTTTCTTTCCTAAGTATAAATTTAACATGTTTTCAACTACACCATGCTAGATACAAAAGAAATTGAAATTTTTTCAACTATAAAATTAAAAAACAATGACATTATGAACAAAGTATATCACTCCATGAAATCAAAGGTCTTTATTTGTATACTGAATAAAACAAACATTATATCTCTAATTTGATATTGCATTGTAGATATTTAAACAATAAAATATATCATACTTAAGACATAATCCAACAACATAAAAATGCTTCGTAACTTCTCATTTAACAACATATGGAAAACATTAATTTTATTTGAAGATATGATGCATACATCAGTTATATAATCCGTCTTAAACAATTATTCAAAATCACTCATATTTTCTTGCACACCATCACAATTCACATCTTCAGGTGAGTGACTGGATGCTGACGAAGATGTTCCATATTCTTCTCTTTCATCAACTAGTGCCCCATCTGAGTCCACATGCATGCCCAACATTCCAGGTTTCAAAAGTCTTCTAGATCTACGACTGGTTTCAGCAGACTCCCATGTCAACACTATTCCTTCTGGTAACAACCTTTTCAGAATCTCTATCGTCTTGAAGCGAAGAGTTCCTCTCTTTGTTAAATTGAAGTCATAAACAAGTATGTTAACATCCTCCAATTATAATATGTCTGTGCGGCGGCGATTTATATTTGTACCCTTTCTTTTTCTTTTTCCACCATTTTTTTGTCAACTACCATCTCTGGCTTATACACACCATTGAATGGGTGTGTATTTCTGGCATACCAATGTACTTCAACACTTGTAACATCCTCATTTTCTGTAAAAGCCTTTATAACTTTAGCAACCCAAAATGGATAGCCTTTCAGATCTCCATCTGCTAGCACTGCAATCATGCAACCCTCCTTAATATCATGTACTGAACCCCTATAAAGGTCTTCCATGGCTTCACGTTGTGCACAGATCTTCTGGAACCAATATACATCTCTCTTTCCATTGCCTGTGAAGAATTAATAATACCTTGAGTTTGTTGCTGTTCAACAATGTTTACTTCCTCTTGTTCATTCGACACATTTTGTGGCCAAATAAATGGATTTTTCAAAGGTATATCTTCATTGGTTGTTGTTGAAATGATATCACTTTTTTTTTGTTATTTGAAAAACTTTTTCATTGTTGTATGTGTTAATGCAAATCAAGGATCAAATCAAATAGTTGTATTCTTCTTTTTTTTTATGGCAGCCTTGGTTATGTAAGAGTTTTTTGGTCAAGCTTCAATTGAAAAGTACCAAAAGGCCTAGAATAGAAGAATTTTTTCTCTTAGGAATATGTGTGTGTGTGTCAGGGTACAAATCCACATAGTTGTATTCTCTATTTTTTATGGAAACCCTAATTGTGTAAGAGTTTTTTGGTCAAGCTTTAGCTGAAAAGTAACCAACAACCTAGAATATAATTTTTTTTCTTAGAAATATGTGTGTGTGTGTGTGTGCGAGAGAGAGAGAGAGAGAGAGAGAGAGAGAGAGATAGAGAGGGAGATAGAGATAGCATATATGCATACTGAACAATTATGAGTGAATAAGGATATGCTCTTTGGTGATTTGATTATTATTAGAAAATGTTATAATGGTTAGAATGGATGGTTTGTTTGAGTCATTAAACTAATAACCAATGACGTAGAATGGAAAAAAATTTCATAGGAATGTGTGTGTATGTTAACAAATGTTATGATGGTTAGAACGGATGCCTTTTTGAATCCTTTAGCTAACCATCGACATAAAATATTTTTTTTCTTAGGAATATATATATATATATAGAGAGAGAGAGAGAGAGAGAGAGAGAGAGAGAGCATATATGCATATTGAACAATTATGAGTGAATAAGGATATCCTCTTTCGTGATTTAATTATTATTAACAAATGTTATAATGGTTAGAATGGATGGTTGTTTGAATCCTTAAGCTAACGTGTAATCAAGACAACCTTCTTACCTTTCCATTTCCACTTCTTTTTTCTATCTTTGAGAACATTTTAATAATATATCTTATACACATACTTAATAAATAATCTTAAACTTTAAAAACATCACTTAGCTTTTTAAATTACTAAAGCAATCACCTAAATATTTAAAAACTATATTCTCAACATCATAATTTGTTTTTTTAATTTAACATATCATTTTATATACTTTATCCTTATTTCTATTCATGATAAATCACCTAAATACTTAAAAACTATATTCCCAACATCATATTCTTTTAATTTAATATATTATTTATAAGCTTTATTATTATTTTTATTTTCTATTTATAATATGCCTATATATATAGATATATATATTAAATAATTCTAATCAGGTATTTAAAAAATAAAATCAATAAATCTCAAACATATAAAAACCTTAACATATTATCTTTACCGCCTAGCGTCTCACCCCGGGCCGCCCCGCCCCGCCCGACCGGCGGCGGGTCGATTCCCGGAAAAGCCATGAAAAGCCATAGTAACTCCTCATCTGGTTGTTGCATCTCACAGGATTGCCACATCAGTTTCCATGCTGGCACCAATTCATCTACGCTTCGGAAGGCTCTGGTGTCTGTCAATTCTGCGGGACTTAACTCTGCGTGCCCACATGTTTATATTTTCCATTTTTGAAGACATTTTGATGCTTGGGCATGAACCAGAAATATCGTTCGATAATTATTTCTCTCAAACATATAATAAAAGTCGTAAAGGTTTCACCATAAAGGCACTTTATAGGTTTCCATTTGACCTCGCGGCAGGATCCAGATCACTGAGATCCCAAACGAAAAAATGGAATGATGCACTTTACGCTCTGTTGGAAATTTCTGTTCATGTCAGCAATTATTTGACGGCACACGACTCATACTTCGAAATTCTTATATCAAACTCGTCATTTGGAAATGGTGTTGTCTATTGAGGGTTAATTTCAATTATATAAGGAATTATTTTAGGAGGAAATTTGAAAATAGCAGAAATTTGGTTATATTTATAAAAAAAAAAATAGATTGTAAAAGTGCTTGAATAGTGTTTTTATAATAAAAACAGATTCAGCATTATTACCAACTTCCGAATACTTGAAATCAAAATCTTGATAACTATAATTAAAATTTCAAAAAAAATCTCTCAAATTTTGTCAAAATCTGGTTGAAATTTTCATTGTTTTATAACCACTAAGGCCTTAAAAAATTGTTATATCACGTAACGGAGCCGGCTCGTGAGAATTTCTTTCAGACACATATCTAGTTAGCGTTTTAATTTTTTGGCTTTGTTTTTTGTTTTTTTCCCAATCATATCAAGTTAGGCATTATTGAAATTTAGATAGCATGACATGATCATTATGACATTCCACCATTTGAATTATCCCATTAAGTTCCTAATAATTTCAATGTGATAATTCCTTGATGGGTGTGTATATAGTGCTTAATTCTTCCGTATATAGTGCTTAATTTATGTTTAAATATGTGTGCCAAATATACCAATAGGTTATTTAAGGTATGTTTATCTACCAATGGTCTAGTTAATGTATATTTATTCAGCTAAATGCAACTAAATGTCTAGTTATATTAAATCCAAGAAGGAAATTGTTTCTTTGTAGTAAGCCTACTTATACCACTGATATCTTTTAAATTTGGGACAATATAAAGGTTTGGATGATTAGAAAATCCAACTAGGATTGTTTATTGAGATTACCATTGTGTTTAGTTATTACTTATCTTATTCTTTGATGTTAAGAATGAGACATCAAATTTACTAAATATAGGAAAGATGTCAAAGAATAAGATTGTTTGGTGTTTATATTGGTATATAGATATGCAAATACTTTTTGAAGACTTAAATTATTATATTTCATGTTTTATTAAGATGCTAAAGCTTTATTTTATAGTTTTCATGGAGATATAAATATTTTATATTATTGTTGTGATGTACTCATAATAATACTTTTTAAACTTTTGCACACACTTAAAATTGAGTTAGTATCCAACATTTTTTAATTTCGTTGATAGTTTTTTTAAATTCCAGTGTAAAAAATATTTATGTTATAAATTATTTGCAATCATGAATTATTATAAAGTATTATCTATAATTACTAAACATATATATAATTGGAGTTCAATTTTGATTTCATTGTACTTATTTTTATTTATTATTTTTTTCAATAACATTTTGTAATGTGTTAGATTATTTGTAAGTTTATTTTAATTCATTTTTTTATTATATAATGATTTTGTTTATTGTTTGTAACTTGCCAAGAAGCTTTCCTTCCCTCATCAGTATTGTGAAGAAAAATATTTATCAATACATATAATTGGTCCAATATTCGATATTTTGTAAACTCAATGCCCACCGAATTCACCATGGAGGCCTCATAATCTGCGATTACAAAAATCCTTTAGCGATCTCCATTGATAGATGAGATCATTGGAAGCTTCCTATTCTTGAAGATGAGGAAGTGTTCATTAGCAAAGTTTGATAGCTCGATAATCTAGCACAGTATTTCAGAATCTCTCATCACTATATTACTAACTGTGAAAATATACATGCTAAAAATTCAATGGCCCTCCAGAATTTTTCCTCTTGGGATCAATACATAGCTTCCTGCGATGCTACAAGTTTATCTACCATTTTGGAGCCGCCCCTGCCCCTCCCCCTCGCCCGCGCAGGCCACCCCCGGGCTGCCCCGACCCG
>APFE031580030.1:0-16063 GCA_000404065.3 Pinus taeda | reverse complement strand
AAACTATGCAATTGTAATCTATGCACAATTCACTTGAAAGGTATGCAAATGTAATCTATGCACATTTTTCATTCATATTCTGAAAATGAGAATTCTAATTATGCAAATGTGATCTATGCAAGAGAATTCTCAAACACAAGATGATTCTAACGTAATCTAAGAACCAATTAAGTGCAAGTCAAGAAAATCGGGTGAGAGTTCCAAAGATCAAAAAATAACAACACTCAAAGGCGATTAACACTCATACACAATAATGACTCATACACAGAAATTCTCTTAGATCTATCAAATACCCTGTAAACCCTAAAGACATGAAAGGGGTCTACTCCATCCCATGTTCCTGTGGGATTCCCTACACTTGGGGAAATTGGTCACTCCATTAGCCAGAGAATCCAAGAACATGCAGCAGATATTAAGCACAACTGCTCTCGTTCCTCAGCTTTCGCTAAACATTAAGTGAAATCCAATCACCATGTTTGCATCGAGGATTCCCGGGTCATCGCCAAAATTGATCATTTCCCTCATAGGAAGCTTCGAGAAGCCATTAAAATTGAAAATTGTGCTATTAATCTTAACAGGGACGATGGCTGGAAGTTAAGTAGAAGTTGGATCCCCGCCCTCTTTTCATATTCTTTTTTTTTTAATAAACAATAATTATTAATTTATTATTTTTACTTTTATATTGCAATTTATATCCTCTTTGACCTCCCTATTAAAATATTATCCAATATTTTAATATAATAATATTTAAATATAATTGTTGAATATTATTCATTTTTAATAATAACCATATTGAACTTATTTTTAATTATATATTTACAAATATTCAATTCTTATATATTTATTATTAAATTATCTAAATGATTTGAATTTAATATTATTTGAATTAAAAATATTAACAAAATAAAATAAAACATAACAAAATAATAATAGATTTATTCAACTAATTTTTAATGGCTAATTCCTAACAGTGATTTCCTAACGGCTAACTCTGGAACCAGATGCATCCTTGCTATATAAACTTTGTGACTAATTGATTTTTTCACCTTTTTCCTGAGGATGAACCACATTAGATGGCTTGAAATGTCGACCAAAAACTCTTGATGTGATTAATCCAAAAGAATTTATCAAAATCACTATGGATCACAAAAGTCTAAAATCAAGCAATAATTAATCTACTGCTACAACTACTACTGCAACCACTGTTAAAGAGGAGGGCCCTTCCTCCCTAGCAAGGGCATAGGGATGAAATAAGAACTAGTTAAGAATTCAACACAGAATCTGTAAAAGCATCACCAACAATGTTTGTATATTAAAAGAGCTGTGAATTACATAATCAAAATGACGGTACTATCTCGAGTTGCATGTTCCCTTCCATGGAACTAAATTCTTTTATAAAGTTTACACGCCCAAAATAGGGAAAAAATCGGTCATGAGAATCTTACGATTCTCATGTTGGTCGATATTAAAAGAAAATAAGGATTGTTACAGTTGATTTCTAAATACAAGGCCTATTCAAGTTACATCATTTTCTAAAATCATAACTGTCTAGATTCTCTGGCCACCCACAGATAATTCATGCTTCTCATGATCCAAAATTAAACATGAACTCAACAACTTACAGATTTAATCATTAACACAAAGATGCAGTAGAAAAACACTTCATTCATTAATAGAAAAATATTGAACTATGTTTACAAATAGAATGGAAATAAGATAGCTCGGGTGATGGTAGCTTATCTCTAAGAAGAGATGTGGAGACTACATGCCTCTAGATTGAGTTAAAATGAGGCTCAAGGGCCTTTTTATTATTGAAAAATAAGATAAAACCCTAAACAAAAAAACCCTAACCCGAAGATATGTAACACCAAGAATTTATGGGCCCCGTTGGGGTTAGTTGGGTAGCCAACTTCCCAGGGTCGTAAATTGGTTATATTATCTCTGTTTGACGCATATGATACCTCCTTGGAAATATTTCTTCGAGGACTACAGCTACTAATGTGAGTTCTTTGGCAATCACGAAGTCAATCTTACCAAAAAAAATGTCGTTTAGGGCCTCAAATTGACTCCAGAATTTCAGGACCTGAAAAGCTACCAAAAATAGTAAAATGTGCTACAATTAAGGAAACATATGAAACTAACTTGGGGGTCTAGGTGGAATAGGCAAGTGGCCAGCAATATCCACCTGGATCATTCCTCCCCCATTAGGAAGTAATGGTCCCCATTGCGTGTAGAGCCTCCATGAGGTGAGGAAATTTCTGTTGAACCTAGTCCTTGGTGAACCACTTGCCCTGGTGAAGGAGTTGGCCTGCTTTGACAACTCGATATAGTTTTATTCTCTGTTGCCATGTTTTATTGATCTATGTGTCCATGATCTAATTAGTTGCAGCTTATTCTATGTAGTCTGGGTTGAGATCTATTGGTGTGCATTGTTCTGCAATATCATATGTGTGCGTTGTTCTGCAATGGTGGAAAGTTTGGCCAATTGTGATCTACATTGAACATTGGGTGTAGCCCAAGGAACGGTGGCATGCTGAGCTCGAAGGAATTATCATTGATAGCTTTGTCGATGGTGTATGGCCCATATTGGAGTGGTCGAAGTTTGCGATGGGGCCCAGTAAGACACTCTGTCTACAAATGAAGCCAAACTTTGTCACCCACCTAGAACTTGTGTGGCACTTGATGCTAATCATGGCACTGCTTGTACTTAGCATTGGCTATGTCCAATATATAGTGGACATGTTGGCAGATGTTTTCAATGCACTCAATGAAGTTGTTAGACCTTTCAGTTTCGGACTACACATGAGCCGAATCTAGCTGAGTGGATACAAATGGTATGGCCACATCAATGGGGTATAATGGCTGAAATCCTAGCCCTGTCTGAAAGGGGTTGTGGCCTGTTGAGCTGTGGAGAGGTCTGTTGTAGCTTTATTGGACATAGGGGAGACTTTCATCCCATTTATGTGGATGCTTCAAGTTGTACATGCGTAGAATGTGTACGATCAACCTTTTGACAACCTCTATTTGGCACTCAGTTTGCGGATGGAAAGTCGTGGACTTAGTAAGTTTTATATCCAGCTTCGACTAGAGACTTGACCAAAACGCACTCAGGAATTTGTTGTTTTGATCTAAGATAATGGATTGTGGGACCCCAAAGTGTACTTACACTCGCTCAAAGAAGAGCTTAGCAGTGGCCTCTGCTGTGATACTCTTCTTGTTGTAGTGTTTTCTTCTCAAAGATGTATGAAAAGAACCCACTTAAGATTGTGGATGACAAACAATCTCAACAATATAAATGGATGCTAAACATTGTAGATCTGTAGCAACTGATAGAAACAAAACCTTCCAAAGTCTGTATCTATGCCACAATCACAGTTAAACATCAAAAAGAAAGAGTAATAACTCCAATCATCCAATGGAGACTAGATATGTAAAGAATAATTTTATTATAACACCTGTGAAGGGAACAAATAGATGTTAGTAGTTCCCCTCTATTGGATGGGTTCTTAGCTATCCTCAAACATCTTCAGCTTGTGTGGAGTCTCTCTCCTCTATAATGTATAAACCTAGCAAAAATATTGTGTGTGACAATGAAAATAATCTGAGTTACAATAGTGAGTGCAACAAACAAAATAATCAAAAGTGAATAATGAATGAAAAACCCTTCTATTTATAACAAAATATTGGGTTATCCTTAAATAATGAGTAATAATAAAATATTATATCTCCCATTCTTTGAATAACATTATATTTGTTTAGGAGGGAAAAAGTATTTAAACTTTTATTTAGAAATAAGAAATAAATAAATGATTTATTTATCATCTCAAGGAATTAGTTAAGGAATAATAAACAAATAAGGATTTATTTAATTATTCCTAATGGATTTAGTCAAATTTGACAAAGAATGATAATTAATTAGTGATTAATTAATTATTCTTGGAGAAAAATAAGATAATTAATGATTTATTTGTTTACTTTTCATGATTTGGTCAAATATGACAAGGAATAATAATTTAACAATGGTTTAATTAATTATTCCTAGAAGAAAACCAAATAAATAGTGCTTTATTTAATTTTTCTTCATGGATTTAACTGTAAATTACTTAACAAAGGTGGTTTATTAAGTAATTTCTCACAGTGGAAGCAATTTTACTTTTACTATGGTAAAATTGGCTTTACATGGTGTAGTTCGATCCATCTAGTAAATTAGGCTAGATGATCAATTTTTTGGTGATAACAAATTTCCCCCCAACGTATGAGAATTAGGAGAAAAATGTATGACCGAAGTACGTGGTAAAGACATAATCACTAGACAACACAAGAGAGTCAGAGAGAGAGAGAGAGGGAGAGAGAGAGGGAGAGAGAGAGAGAGAGAGAAATGAAGTTGAAGTGAAAGAGGATAGGGACAGAGGGGGCAAGACTAATGAAAGTCTCATTTGATGTTGTGGTACCAAACCTCAATGAGGTAGGGGAGGTGTACCCATACCTGCCAATATAACTTAGTACAAAAATAATGGTTCACGCAGAAATATAAAATTGAGCAATGAAGTACATGTTGAATAGTACATGGAAAGCTGGCATAACAGAGCTAGAGAATAATACAATGTATCCCATATACATAATACACCTAGAAAAATATGAGCCAAGACTGAATATAATAATATATGAGTACATGAGATACAAATCCCCTTCCCTCAAAAAATGGGTGGGAGGGAGGGTAGAACAATTAGAGAAGCCCTGCTGAACAAGGAAGGGCTCTGCAAAACTAAATGGATCATCTGGAGGAGACGTGCATGCTATGAACACTGTGATCAGTAGGAACCAACCCCATCAACTCTGTGGAACTATATCTGAGGCTATATCATAGTCAGTATGCATCCGGGAATGTGGGGGGCTACCTGAAGGGCCACCCCCTCATGACGTCTAAAACATCTTACACATACCTGGGAATCATTGGTACAATTTGTTGCATTACTGGACCATCAATTGTATGGATCATGAACATGAAATGACCAAGTGAAAGGGAAATGTTGGGCATGGAATCCACCCACAACATGTTTTGGGGCTCAAAGCCCAAGATTTGGTCAATTTCATTGTAAGACTCCACGAATTACGGGTACAGAGCGCGAAGTATAGGTGGAGTCATAGGGTTGTCTGCCCTAAGTATTGTAAAGTAATGTAATGTCATGTCGGCCTACCCATGGTCTATGGACCATGGGATTGTATAGATAGAGTGAGGCTCTAAGTTGTAAAGAGGGCTAAGGAGGAAAGGAATGAGATAATTAGGATGAATCTGCATGGTTTGAGCATAGAGAAAGAGTCTAAGTGTATTGGGTCATAGTAGTAGGAAGAGGCTCTGCAGCTGAGTGTGCAGAGGCCCAGTAGAGTTCGCAGTTGAGTGCGTGGACCCCTGCAGCTGAGTGCGCAGGGTGGTGTCAAGTCTGTAATCTTGATCGAAGAATAATAAATAGAATCTTATTCCAATTTCTGTGTATCTGCTTATGCATTACTTTCTTTACATTTATATTATTTTATTTATCGCACACACCGATGTGATTGTTGGATATGTTGTAATAATCACTAGTATTACACAAATAAGTTATGTAATTGGGTAATAATATATTAAATAGCAAGTAACTTGGGTATAATATGGGTTGCACCCCAAGTAGGGTTGCGCAGAAGCAACATCACAGGTTGCGAGGGACTAACAAGTGCGCGTAGTGATGTGCATGCAAGGTCAAACCACAAGCCTCTAGAAGCTCATCAAACATCCCCAGGGTGTAGAAACCTAGTTCTAGCACCCTCCCATACTACTTTGGGTGAGACCTCAGTCCACGCTCTGTGGATTGTTGCTAAAAGGGCCAGTAGTATTGGTATTTGCTTGGCTAAATCACCTTTGAACCTAGGTCAGGCCCATACAAGCCAACAAACGGTTCCGTTGTTGGGATCGGGATCTGCATAAGGGATGTCTAATGTCGTGCCACTGGAAACCAACAAAGAAAGAAATTGAAGAGTGGTTGGACAAGAAGATTCACGAGTTCATGGTGCAAGGAAATAAAAATCTGTGAGTATCTAAGGAACAGTGGTTGGAGTGCTACTTGTATACGAAAATCCACGAAATTTTCTTTACATCCTTTCCTTCTGAGCTGTATGAGTGGATTTCGAAGCTAGCAAACAGTCAAGCGAGGTGTAGACTTGACAAACCAATCGTGTGGACTTTGGAATTAGTGCGCAGACTAGAAGCATCAGGAGATAAGATCACGCGACCTATAGACCATTGGCTTAACCGAATTATAGGAGGATTTATCACTGAGTTCACAGTAGATACGACTATCAGCTACAGTGAGGTACAACGACGTTTCCTCAAGGTACCGTGAGGTAAGCATATTAAATCTTTGAACACTTGGATTAAAATGCTATTGTTTGTAAAGTAGGTTACGTGAATAAATTAATGTTTGGGACTACGCGAAGTGGGAAGATATACAGAAGTGGAAGTAATGAAGAGTTGGAAACTAGTCCCTTAATTTCCCCCTCACAAAAAAGCAAGGAAGAGCTCACGAAATTTTCTCCGAGAAGCATGATCAGTATGATAAGGCAGCGCATTCCGTGTCTACCACCTCCACCCACACCACCACCCGTCTCACCCTCCTCACCTCCATCTCCACCCACCCCACCTCCGTTACCACCACAGTTTAGTATGGTGAGTGCAATCAAACTATCGGTATTCAGAGGGGTAGGGAATGAAGATCCAGACCAATTCTGGTTCGTGGTAAGAGCAATATGGGAAGTACAAGGGGTCACGGATGACAATAACAAGAAGGCTACGCTAGTAAGCACGTTGTAGGATCATGCATTAACATGGTACATCAAGCATTCTAATGACCATCCAAATGTAGGAATCATAGAAATCCAAGCCGCACTGAATAGGGAATTTAGTAGGCCAAAGTCAGAAACACAATCAATCATTGGGTTTAAGGAGATCACGATGCTCCTAGCCAAGGCTCCCTGGGATCTAGAACAAAGACTAAAGGGTATGATTCATGAAGCCAACATGACGTTGACAAATGGACAACATTGTGCATGGTTTGTAGCATCACTGACACCACACTAATGGATGGCGTTGTCACAATAAAATTCCACCTAGGCCGAAGCTTTAGACATGGCGATGAGATTGCATGAGACCCCTATACAAGACCCTAGTTTGGGAGTCCAACAAATCCATGGGCAATTGCAAAATCTATGTTTGGAAATGCAAAGTTTGAAATAGGATAGGACACCTCGAGGTATGGTGCATAAAATGCAAAGGCCAAGGGAAAAACAAGAACCACTGTGCAGTGTTCACGAACTACTTGGTAGGAGGAGGGCTAATGCCATTAAGATCTAAGGTACAGGCAGGGATGAGAGCAGCGCCTACATTATGGTGCGTGATTTGTCAGATAGGAGGAAAACAAACTACATACAATTGTCATCTATTGCAGAATTATACGCAAACATCCCAACAATTGTTTTGTATCTTCTGCAAGTCGGTAGGCCATGATGAGCACACCTGCAGAAGCTACGAACTAATGATGGATCAAACCCTTTCCTATAGGGTGCATAACAAAACATGAGCCCTCGACCCGAATGCAGGAATGGCACGTGTTGGATTTCAGGGGTGCGGGTGAGGTGGAATGGGACCAGGAAGGGGTCGCAGATAGTTAATTTGTTATAATTGCAGAGGACCAGTGCACTATGCCTACGTTTGTACAAACCCGACGAGGACATCATGTTTGTACTGTACTCAGTTTGATCATAAGGCAGAAGATTGCCCTACACTAATAGCGAGACTGTGCGAAAAATGGGTACTTCAACCCCCTTCAACTCAGAATTTATAGATGATGAGGTCTGAACTGCATGAAGAAGACCGGAATGTAAACATGATGCTCAAGAGCGGTATGACCTTTAACAATGATAAAGGTAAGTAGCCAGAAGAAAGTGTGTGGGTTCACAAGGCTCCTACTAAGGAACCTGAATTTGATTTAGAACACGAGAAGGAGACATTCATGTAAGCTAAGAAGAGCTTCATGGAGGCCTCCACTTCAGGTAGTAAGGATCAATAAGAACCAGGAATCGATCCTTCAATGCTCACTACCTTTCTGGAGACATGCATGAAATTGCTCGCAACAAAAAGGTAGTAAAAAGGCTACAAGAACTTATTACTAGGTGCGTGGGGTCAGGAGAACCGCACACGGTCTAGAAACTTGGAAAACATGCATTGCGCACAAGAAGGGAAATGATGTTGACTGCGCAAATCCGTGAGTATGAAATGGATCAGGTAATCCTAGATCTGGAATCGGATGTGAATGTATTACCAAAGAAAACATGGGAATGCATGGGTAGACTCACGCTACAGTGGTCTCCTATTCAGCAATGAATGGCGAATCAACAAAAGATCTTGCCCATGGGAAGATTGCAAGGGGTAATAGTAGATATTGAAGGTACAAGTATGTAGGCAGATTTTGAAGTGATAGAGATTGTCAATGACAGTAATCCCTATCCCGTGCTACTAGGAATAGACTGGGACACCGATATGAACAAAGTCCTAAATCTGAAGAAGCGCAAAATGATCTTTCAGAAAAAGTTACTACGTGTAGTAGTACCACTAGATCCAGCCAAAGGAGTGTGATACACTGAACTGGTGCGTAATGATGATAGTGATGACGACATCGATTGTATTTACAAGATAACTACGCGAGAAGAGGATTGGGTGAATCCAACTACAGATGGAAGGATTTGTGGGAGCGTGAAAGCTCCTACACCTCAGATTTAGACAAGGAGATAGAGCAATGGCAGAATTAATGAAAAAGAAATCAACTCAGAGAAATATATAAATCACAAGTAAAAACCATACGCAAAATATAGGTGGAAAAGGCAGAAGCCTCATGCTTCTTCAGGTATTCTCACTCTCATTAAAATAATTGAATGTAATGTTACAAATAAATAGATGAGAGACAATGTCTCAAGATAGTGCGTGCTATCTTAGACACCTCTGGTTGAGATAATTTCTCCTTTGGTTGAGATAATTTCTCACCGGACACACACCAATATAGGAGGTACCTAAACTAACTCCTATCTTAGAGGAACAACCCAAGAGTTAGGCACAAATTTCTAACTTGGAATATTTAATTAATTAATTTATTTTTGGATTTATTATTGTTTTATGAGAGAGGCTAACATTCCCCCATTCAATGATAAATCCAAAATAAGAACAAGGAACCATCTTCCAAGTTCTCATGTTGATCCTCAAATATATTGCCTGAAAAAACCGCCAAATATGGATGCTGAAGAAACTGTAATATGAAGAGACTGAGTTAGCTGCATGACTGATTCATCTCAGAATGACGCTTGACAACTCCATCATATGCCAAGCCGCAAAAGGATCCAACTGTCCTTTGCTTGAAAACAACATCCGGTGTCCACTGACACAATTTGATGAATGCCCACTGGCGTATTTGCTGATGATAATCGCCCACTGGCTGAAGATGTCGAAAAACAACTCAATGTTGCTTTTGCTATGATGAAAGCTGCTCACTGCTGCTTTGTTGTTGGTCGCCCACTAGCGAATTTGTTGATGCTCACTGCTGATGAAAAATGCCCTCTAGCTGATGAATATGCCCACTGGCTGCTTCGCTGATGTTGTCGAGACTTTCAGTCTGAAAACCACTTGTCAATTTCATTGACATTTTCCCCCATTTGTCAGCTGAAAGGAGAGACAATCTTCTCCAAAATATATGTGAACTCCCCCCTTTAGGTGTAGGAGAGTTTCACTGTTGTACTCCATCGTTCAACTGCATGAGAGTACCATCATCGGTTCACTGCTAGCTGCACTACGTGTGATTGTAGTCGGTTGTAGAACTGAGACAATCTTTTGACTCTGGATGACCATTCCCAAGGATCGATCCATTCATAATGTATCTTCAATCTGGCTATTTTTTGTTGGTTACGACATTTTTCTGAGGAATGATTGGGCTTGCCACAATGGTAACAGGGATGGAGATCAAAACACTGACCTTCCATATGACCGGTTCTTTGACAATGAGAACATTTCGGTTAGACTTCAACTTCAGGTTGCGTGCAATTCTGTTTGTCTAAAACTTTCTCAGAAACTACTAAGGTGAGTTGTTCAAGAAATCCTGCACTCACAAACTTAATTGGCTTGGAATAATCTGGGATATGTAAGTTGGTGTCATCAGTGACATATCCTAAGCCTCATCGATTCTTGTTATTTTGAATTTTTTCCTAGGGCTTGATGATGGGTTTGGAAGAAATTTGAATTTGATCATGAACAACTTCGACACTTGAAGTTGTTTGGATGAGTGATTTGGAATCAACATCTTTATCTTCATCTGTATGGTTGAATGACTTGGAAGAAGCACTCTTTTGTTGCAGCTCATCTCTTTGTAGTTGTGACTCTAGTTGAAGAAACTCAATGGTTTCATGTGTTTGTTGTAGATGTCGTGAAAGATCAGCAAGAGTTTCTTTACTAATGTGCACCATGTATTCATCACGGGAGATGATCAAACTGTGAAGAATGTGTAACAACTGAATATGTTGCGCCATCTGAACTTTCTCACTTGAAATCAGGCTCGCTTGTCGCAGATGTTGTGCTTTGAACTATTTCACTTGATTTTGTTACTTGCTTGACAGGCTCGCTTGCTATGGGACTTGAATGGCACACTTGCTTGATTTGTTGCTTATTGCACTTGCTGGGAACACTTGCTAGAGTTATAGAACTTGCTTGCTTAAACTCTGGAATTCACACTCGCTTGATGACAATCGCGTTTGTTTAAGCGCTTACTTGACTTACTTGATGTTGATGTCAACTTGCTTGATTTGTGTTAGAGTCGAACTTGTTTGGTTACTTTGATGGTTGCTACAATGAACTTCACTTTGGCTTGCTTGAAGGTTTGAACTTTGTACTGTTTTGATGCAAATTGCTTGAATAAATATGCACGCTCGCTTGCAGGAGATGTGAACTTGTTGTTTGTTTTCTTTAGAGTTAAAATTCGTGCATTCACTTGATTCTGCTTAAAGGAAGGGTGTCGAACACTGTCGAAAATGCACCCAAAAAAGCTTACAATGATTTTGACTCACTACAATGAATTCAATTTGACTCAATTCAAGACTTGGTTGTCGGTTTCAACCAAGAATGCACCCTTACAATTCAATGTAGTTTGATTTTGATTACAAGTTCAATAATGTCGAAAATGCACCCAAAAAAGCTTACAATGATTTTAATGACTCACTACAATGAATTCAATTCGACTCAATTCAAGACTTGGGTGTTGGTTTCAACCGAGAATGCACCCTTACAATTCAATGTAGTTTGAATTTGATTACAAGTTCAATAATGTTGATGTAGACTGTGCGCTGAAACGTTGAAGTTTATAGATTCATTAACTTGATTGTAGTGATGTAGACTTTGCTTTGAAATGCTGGAGTTTGCAGATTCATGAACTTGATTGTATTTGAGTGAATTTGTTTGTTGAGGTAGAATGCCGATGTTGAAAACTTTGATTATTTGTTGTAGTGTTGATCTTGCAGCTATGTGTTGTGCTTGCTTTATGTATGCGATATTAAATGAAATTATTGATGTGTCACAACTAGACACAGATCAAAAATCAAAAACATGAATCCATAAAACACATGTGCCATCAAGCACACATAGTGTACCTTAGATCCCCTTATTCAATTTAGGGCGGATCTAGGACACATCAACACCAAAAAAATGATTTCTTTATTAATCACTGAGTACATCTGAAGCAATGATAATGCCAAGTTGACAACCCTTTGAAACAACTCGCCTTCAAAATCTGAATGGATAGTGACACGATCCCTCTCAAAGTAAAACAGTACTTTGAATTACAACAACTTTCCCTTATCACTCCAAATACAAAATAATACACTTATATCTCCACAAAATATTCTTCAAATTTACAAAATGTAATGCACCTTATCACTCCAAATACAAATAGAAACACTCCTTATTTCTTCAATTTCAAAGAGAAAAATACCATCCTTTCAACTCACAATCTCACCACTTTCATGCATATAAAAAAGCATCTCCAATTTCATGTCAAGTAAATCCACTCTCACTCATTTACCTTTCTTTTAAACTTCCATTAAAAAACAATTTAATGGATTTTATAAAATCACTTTATGAAAGGTGAATTCACGTTCACACTTTTAAGTTTAATGAGTGTAAAATGATAAAGCACGCACCATGCATTGGTTAGGTTCGAGAGATAAAGAGATCATGTGGATACCTTTCTAAAAGGCCGAGGTTGTTCAGTGCATACTGTTCTTCTAGCAACCAATCCAATAAAAAAATAGACCCTTTTGAATTGTGTTTGTTCACGGATTTAACTATGATCTTGCCTACTTCTCTATCAACACAGGGCGCTCTCTGTTGTTGGAGGGAGGCGTTCCTCTTCTCCTCCAGTGCACCACGTTGAATGATATGATTTCTTCCACGTGCTTGGAACTTCGCATATCTGCAAAAAATACTTCAACACCTTCTTTGATTTATTTCCTTTGTGCGTTGACAACTCCAGCGCTTAGTATTCTCTCCACAAAATGGTTGGAAGCAAAGGAAAGTGGCTCGGCAATGGATCTCACACCTGCAAAATCATATTTACTCTAGAAATATATTTACTCTATGCAACATCTTGACCATCAAAGATGGGCCTCATGATCATCTCAAGTTGGCTCAAGATTTGGTGGTTCACAAGAACAAAAGGCGTGGACTGATTCCTCTTTACGCAAATCTTCTACGATATTTATTTCGCAGCCTAGACATTCTTCAATGGTTACTAGTCTCGGTCTTCCAAAACAGGAAACGTTCCTCCCGCAATGACTTTTGCTTCAATTTTAGGTTAGATACAGCAATAAATCTAACATTTGACACGGTGATTTCACATATTAAAATGGAAATGTAACCAAAGCAGCATCACAGAGACATAAATACGTCCACACTGGATATGATTTCAATACAGACTAATTTTGACAGAGAATAAAGAAGCAATAATTTGCTAGACATTGCACCATAACGTATTTCACAGTGAAACACCTAACATGCTGGATTGAATGGCAATACCACGATATCGAGAATTGGCACGATATTCGCCTTCATTGTTGGACATGTAGTCTTCAATGGTGGTTTCCGTTCTCAACACATCAGCTCGATCTCAAAAAATGCAATTATGACCTCTGCAATGGACCCAACAAACCGAATCTCTCATTCCATTTGAATCATAAGTGAAATAGCTCAGTGGCCTTCCATCGCGAAAGCCCAAATTGCCCAGGATTCTCTCCTTAACGGCTCAGCCTTTGACTGATTATGGTTGTGGATCTGTTCATGTGCACAGACCAAAGCCTATCTCCATCTTATTCCATTGCCAATTCTCTCTCATCAATATTAGTACCATAGTGAGGGCGTGTAACCCCAGGCGTGCCGATGAAGATCGTTAATCAATCAAAATTAGGCAGTGATCAATGTTTTGCCTACTAATTGAATCCTTAATAAGAGTCCAATAACGCAGACTCCCACTCACTCATAACTGTATTACAAAGTCAACAAAATTCTCGCTCTAATATGCATTCAAATTATGCCTTCGATCTACTCTCACGCGCTTCACACACAGGCTCTCAATGTTTGAACACCAATGATTCTCATTACCGCCCCAAGCTTATAATTAAGTAGCGACCTCTCCAACTTGCGATCCAAAATTTCATGACCAACGATCGAAACCAATTGAACAACAATCATTCTAAACTAGACCCCAAAAATGAAAGGAATCCATGTGGGAAAGAAGCCTAATACTTACAGGACATTAGATATGCGAGACCGATGACACATATACAGAGCCGCAACGTCCGCTTCTTAGCTTCCTCTATTAGGTCTTTGACTGTCTGAGACTTGGAAGCCATTCTTGTCTAGAAAATTCGATCACCAACATCGATGGCAAGCACAGAGTAATTCCAACCCTACCCTAGGTATTATACACGAAACATTGGAAAATTCCCGCAGATCCTTCAAAATTAAACTCCAAAACCATTCTGAAAATCCCCTATGTACGCGCTTGTGGCACGATAGGATTTGGCATATAGAATCAGGGAAAGGTCCAGGGCTCTAAGTTTCGGTCATCCTCTGCCTACCTGTACTGAATTTGGTACATGTAATGCCTCTGCAAAACATGCTGTCACAGTTTGTCTCTACGCCAATACACAGTCTCTCAATCCCAAAGTGAAAAAACCATGTGCTCTGATACCACATAATGAAAAATAAATCAACTCAGAGAAATATATAAATCAGAGATAAAAACCATACGCAAAATATAGGCGGAAAAGGCAGAAGCCTCATGCTTCTTCAGGTATTCTCACTCTCATTAAAATAATTGAATGTAATGTTACAAATAAATAGATGAGAGACAATGTCTCAAGATAGTGTGTGCTATCTTAGACACCTCTGGTTGAGATAATTTCTCCTTTGGTTGAGATAATTTCTCACTAGACACACACCAATATAGGAGTTACCTAAACTAACTCCTATCTTAGAGGAACAACCCAAGAGTTAGGCACAAATTCCTAACTTGGAATATTTAATTAATTTATTTATTTTTGGATTTATTATTGTTTTATGAGAGGGGCTAACAAGAATTGGTTGCATGAAGTAGTAATGCTTAATTACAACGTGATGGTTAGATCACTGCATTGCATGACAATAGAAGGGATCTGTCGACATATGATGGGTTGTTAGCGATGGATGAATTCCTGAGAAAATTTGAAAGCGCAGTACCAGAAAAATAGTGGTTCGATGCACTAAGGTGGGCATTGCATGTGACACCCGCACGATGATGGGGTACGCATCAAGGATGTTTTGAGGACTAGCGCGGATGTAGAAGAATGATGCACATACGATTTGGGAAACCACAGATATATCTAGTAGAAAAATATGATGGATGAGATGATCCATGCACACACCTCGTGAAATGGACCAAGGACTAGGGGGAAGAGCCACAGCCTGAATGGGTGCATTTATTCTATCATACCCTGGATGGAATTCCCATGAATTGGTATATTGAGACCGAGCTCCGCCATGGAACAAGTGAATGGGATGTCTTGTGTGAGGGACTTCTATTAACCTTCACATTTGAAGATTGTTGGTCGGATACCATTGACAATGCACTATAGGCAGTAAAAGCAACTATCTTCAAAATACCCCAGGAGCCAATGGAAGTACTTCAGCCAGAATGGGAGACACAGTTGAGTTGCGCACTAGAGTGTTATAACGTAAACGTTGAGGATGATGATGAAGACCCATGAAACATTAACATTTTAGAAGTGGAATGTTGTCACAAGATTCGGGGACCATCACTTTAATACCTCGACATCACTGCGCCGCTAAAGATGAAGTAGGTCAGCATTGAAACGGAGGCGGAGCCAAAGTATGCAATGCTTAGGGACTATTGGGACGATGCCATGGTGGATAAGAACATTGAGTTACTCCGTGAATACCAAGACTTGTTTCTGACCAAAGTTACGAACTTAAAAGGGATCGTTGGCAATTTAGGGATGATGAAGATCACCCTGAAACCAGACGTGAAGCCAGTTAAGTAGTGGCCTTACCGCTTGAATCCAAAGTATAAAGAAAATGTCTACAACAAATTAGACAAAATGCTCACAGCCGGAATTATTGAACCAGTGGAAGAATCCAACTAGGTGAGTCCTATGGTAGTATAGGAAAAAAAAACAGAAGGGTGAAATAAGAATATGCATAGACCTCAGGAAGCTAAATGATGCCTGTGTACAGGATCCATTCCCAACACCATTCACAGATGAAGTACTGGAGAATGTTGGTGGTCAGGAAGCATACTCGTTCATGGATTGGTTCTCAAGGTACCATCAGATTAAGATCGCACCAGAAGATAGGAGCAAAATGAACTTCACAATAGAATGGGGCTACTTTCAATACACCGTTATGCCATTTGGACTAAAGAACGCACCAGCTATATTTTCGCGCACT
>APFE031580019.1:7699-21010 GCA_000404065.3 Pinus taeda | reverse complement strand
GGTCGTCATGGGCATTGAATCCAGAGTTGGATTATGTCCCCCACATCCTGCGTAACACGGGCAAGTCACTGTTTGAGCTGACATGACCCAACAACTTACGCATCACCGTTAAGCTGCCTTCGTTGACCGGATCTTGCCCTTGTTTGACCGGAGGTACAGATGACGTGGATGATTGAACAAATGGCACAGGAACCTCGAGCATCTTGATACCTAAGTACCCATGTGGCTCTTTTGGAAAAATGGCATGTGGAACCTTGAGAACAACAAAAAGGCTGCAGAATCTCCAGATGGCTGCGGAATCATCAGATAGCTGCGGAATCGGCAGAGAGTTGCGGAATGCCTGTAAATATGTCAAAATTTAAACAAAACAGTCACACATTAGCAAAGCTCACTTGATCATGCTTAATGACATCTAATGTAATGATGTGGGTGGTTTTACATGGAAAATGAGGTGAAAGAGAGAGAAAAGTGATGAAAAACAGTAGGTAATAGTGGATGATGAGGTGTAGGTTAGAGGCTCTACATCATATCCACTACAAAATATTACCAACCCTAAATACCATAGTAAATAGCATCCCCAAATTGAAAGAATATCGTGAAGGAGTTTGCAAGGGATGTGTTACACTGAAATTTGTCACCATGACTATCTACAGTTAATATGGCTCCATCAATAGTCATATTATCCTCCTTGTCAAGCCTTATGCTTCTGCTCTTCATGTCAAACTTCAAAAAAGAGAGAAATTCATTAAAAATCATGTTTATCTTTGGGTACGCAGGTTCTATCTACCTTGCCTACGTGTACGCATCCCAAGCTCATTGTACTTGCGCACTTGTACGCTCTGTAAGTCAAGGGATGGGTGCGTACTCCTGTAAAGGTCAAAAGGCGCGCGTTTCATCTTAAAAAAGTTACTTGTGGTCACTTATAGAGCTTTCTAGAAGAGTGTTTGACGTGTATTGAGCGCCTCCAGATGGTTCATGCATCCCTTTGATAGAGGAACTTATCCCATCAAGAGAGGAGCTACCCCATCCAAAAGAGGGAGTATCCCATTGATGTTGGAACTGAATAACTTCCTCTAGAACACTATAAATACAGGCCTTGGGCCAGAGGAGGGGAGGTTGAAAGCTCAACATTCCAAAGGGTAGATGCTGCTGGAATTAGGACTTCCATTGTAAACTTGTGAGGAGAGATTACCATCCTTTCTTGTTTCATTTGAAAGTGGGTGAGCTTATCAAAGTAAAGGAAAACTCTTGCTGGACCCTGGGAGGAACTTGCACAACACCAAGGCTCAGGTTGTAATGGTTTCTTTTGTTTCCTATTAATACAGATAAGTCCATTCTTCTCAACAATTTGTTATTAATGAGTTGTTTCATATACTCCTTGGTCTGTATGTTGAATATGCTTATTTTATGAAATATTCAGGTGCTATGTAATCGTTTGATTGTTAGTGAATGCAGGTTTCAAAGTGAAGGAGGAGCTCATCTGGATCAGCAAGGCTGGACTGCTACAACAAGCGTTGGATTTGAGGTAGGATCCAAAAACACTTGGTTTCTCATAGAATAATGTATGTTTAGAGAAGGATTGCTCTTAATTGTCTTGTTTGTCACTAGAGAGTCTTAGACTCCTAGGGAGGTTAGTTTTGTCCGCAAAAATAACTCTTTCCGCATGACATGTATCATCCAAGCATTGTTCATTTATGTAATGTAAAGGAGGTTTCCCCCTTGAAGAGACTATTTTTTAAGTCGTTGATTAATATTTTCTTCTATTCCGTGAGCTGGTTGCATAACATTTGGTATTAGAGCTTTGGATTTTAGGGTTTCACTTCTTCAAATAAGGCCATCTTGGAATTTTTGCTATAACTTTTTTTCTACAAGGCTTTAGAAGCTGAAATTGCGACCACATAGAGATAAAATCTTTATGAATCTTGTGTACAAATTTTAGATCTTGGTTCACTATATTTTCAGAGATATGATCTGAGGAAGTTAGGGTTTTTACAGGCTCCATAATTTGGTCCCAAAAAGTTGACCTAGGGAAAATCATCATAACTTTCTCTCTAAGCATAAGATTTGAATTTCGTACAAAGTGACTGAAAGTGCACAGACTGTAGTATTTTGTGTACCATTTTCAGAGCTGAAGGTTGAAACAGTGACACGTGGAATTCCGTACAATTTCGCTCTACTGAACCAATCTATAATCAAGCCATCATGGGAGATTGGACATAACTCTTTCTTGAAGAATCTGATCTCATTCTAACTTGTGGGGTTGGAAAGAAGACTTAAATGATTGACAAAATAAGAAATTTCACACCTTAGAGATCCTAAATTCGAGAGGTACAACAACTTCAACATTGAGCTCCTAAAAAACAAGAAAAATGTGTGTATTGTTTTAAAAATTGCATGAGTTTTGTTTGAAAAATCAATTTGAAGTGATTCAAGGGGTATAGTGAAGCATAAATATCGTTTCCTGGTTCCAAAATGACTCGACGAAAGAAAATGGAAACACATAATAAGCAACCAAAAATATTTACTATGACACATGAAGAAGAGGAAGAAATGCAACATGATATATCAAAATTACAAGCTCAAGTGAAACAAATTTCACTATTGTAAAGAGTAACCAAAAATGAAATGGAAGCTAAGATGGATGGCTTGAAGAATGGTTTAAAAGCATACATGGAAGATTTGAAGGATGGCATGGAAGCTAAGATAGATTGTTTGAAAGCAAAAATGGAATGTTTGAAGGAACGTTTGACAAAATTGTTACAGAAAATGCTTCCTAGTGGTGACAAGGTACTCCATGAAAATCAGGATGAGGAGAAAAGGAATATGAAATGTGATTTTAGAGACTAAAACATTTGGTTTAAGACCCACCACATTCCAAATATTGATATGAGGAAGTTTGATGGCAATGATCTGGTAACATGGATACTACAAACAAAGCAATTTTTTTATCTAAATAATGTGTCGAACACACAAAAGGTACACATTGCATATTTATATTTAGAACAAAATCAACTTTTGTCGTATCGATGGCTTTGTTATCATAAATCAATTGTCACTTGGACAACTTTTGCAGAAGAATTGGTAGCACATTATGAGGATACAAAGAGAAATACCTTCTTTAGCCACTTGATAAATCTCAAGCAACAGGGTTCAATGGCAGAGCACATTGAGGACTTCCAAAGATTGAAAGTAAATAATATTCCAGAGGAGCATAGGATTGATGTCTTCATAGGAACTTTAAAGGATAACATCCAACATGAGGTTCACCTTTGGGAACCCGTTTCATTGGAGAAGGCGTTCAAGGTGGCAAGAAAAGTTGAAAGAAAAATTATGGCAACAAGGAAGTCTCCCACTCACAACTATAGAGAGGGAAGTGTTTTTTATTCTAGCCTTCCACAATCTACAAGGTTGACACCACAATAATTGGAGAAAAAAAGAGAAAAAGGACTTTGTTATAATTGTGATTGCAAATACACTAAATGCCATAAGTGTGTTAAGAAGAAATTATCTTACATAGATTGTGAAGAGGAGGAAGAAAATGAACACGAAACATAAGAAAAAGAAGATATACACCAGGAACCAATCGCGGAGAAAGAATAAATGAATCCGACCATATCTTGTAATGCATTGGCATGAATTACCACTCCTCAAACTCTCAAGATAGATGGATATATCAAGAAGAAAAAGGTAACAATGATGATTGATTCAGGTAGTACCCATAATTTTATTCATTGTAAGGTAGCCAAACAATTAAATTTGTTTCTATATCTGACACCAAAGTTTCAAGTGATGGTTGCAAATGGAGGAACTATAAATTGCTCTAGAAAGGTCCATAATATCAAGCTATCCATGGGGGAATATGTATTTATTAGTTCAATGATTTCCATTCCAATGGATGGTGTTGATGTTGCACTAGGAGTCCAATGGTTACAATATTTGGGGACTATAACTTCTAATTTTCAAGGGCTTTTCATGATTTTTTTTTGGGAAGGAAGGGAAATTGAATTAAGGGGTAACACAGGGAAACAAGGGAAGATAATTAGATATAATGGCATGAAAAATCTTTTGAAGAGAGAGAAATGGGGCATAATTGCATAATTATGCTCAGTAAAGGTTCAAACATCAAAATCATCTATTTCTCCATATCTCTAAAGAGTCTTGGACTATCATTCAAAGGTATTTAGGAATCTCAAAGGCCTCCCACCTATTCATGATTATGATCATGTTATTCACTTGATTCCATGAAGCGTTCCTCCAAACATTAGGCCTTACATATATCCCTATGCCCAAAAGAGTGAAATTGAACACATGGTTGCAGAAATGACAGAGGTCGGTATAATTCAACCTAGTTAAAGTTCTTTCTTTGCTCCAGTAGTATTGGTGCACAAGAAGGATGGATCATCGCATATGTGTCCGGATTATAGGGAGATCAAAAAGCTCGCTATTAAAGATAAATTTCCCATTGTTGTCATTGATGAATTTTTGGATAAATTACATGGAGCAATTTGCTTCACCAAGCTGGATATTCGTTCAAGATATCATAAAATTAGAATGAAGATTGAAGACGTTTTGAAAACAACATTCAAAACTAATGAAGGTCACTATGAAATTTTGGTCATGCCTTTTGGCCTTACTAATGCATTTTCCACATTTCAAGGTTTGATGAATTCCATTTTCAAACCATTCTTTAGAAAATTTGTGTTAGTATTTTCTGATGATATAATAATCTACAACAACTCTTGCAAGGACAAGGTACACAAACTATTGGAGGAGAAACAATGATATGAAAAAACCTCCAAATGCTTCTTTAGAGTATAGGAGGTGGAATATTTGGGTCATATTGTATCTCATGAGGGCGTTAAGGTAGACCCTAACAAAATTAATTCCATTAAGCAATGGAAATACCCACAACCCTAAAGCATGTTCGAGGAATTCTCGAGTTCACAAGGTATCATTGCAAGTTTGTTAAGAGTTAGGGAAGAATAACAACACTTCTAACAACATTACTAAATAAAGATGCATTTTCTTGGACCCAAGAAGCAACCATGGCCTTTCAACATCGTAAAGAAGCAATCCAAGCATCGATCTTGGCTACACCAGATTTCACAATACCCTTTATTGTGGAATGTGATGTCTCGGGGAATGGAATTGGTGTTGTTTTAATGCAAGAAGGAAGACCCATTGCTTTTTAAATTCGTCCAATCAAGGGAAAGTATTTACGTAAGTGTATTTAGGAGAAGGAAATGTTGGCAATATTCGATGCACTAAATAAATGGTGACCTTACCTAATGGGAATACACTTCAAGGTAAAAAAAAATCACAATAGTCTTTAATACTTTTTGGAACAAAAATAATCTTCAGAAGAGCAGGAAAAATAGGCCACCAAGATGTTGGGTTATGACTTTGAAATCATCTACAAAAAAGGGAAGCAAAATTTTGTTGCAGATGCTCTCTCAAGAAAGGATGATGATGTAGAAGCATTTTTATGTGCCATTTATATTATCCAATGTGATTGGATAACTGAACTAAGGGATGAATGGAAGAATGAAGAAGAGGCGTGGGCACTCATTCAAAAGTTGCAGCAAGATACCAATACATCTTATATATTTATCTGGAAAAATGATTCATTATGGTACAAAGATCGCTTATATCTCTATAAGAATTCCCAACTCAAACAAAATAGTCTTTTAGAATTGCACACCTCCCCCTTAGGAGGGCACTCAAGATTTTTAAAAACTTACCACAAAGTCAAGAAATAATTTTTTTTTGATATGGCCTTAAATCTAATATTAAGAAGTTTGTGGAAAAATGTTTGGTTTGCCAACAAAATAAAGTTGAGACAATTAAGACCCCAACTCTGTTACAACCTTTAGCCATTCCAACTCAATGTTGGGAGGAGGTCTCAATGGATTTTATCACATGTTTACCCAAGTCTGAAGGAAAAAGTGTCATCATGGTGGTAATTGATAGACTTACCAAGTATGCACACTTTGTGCATTATCTCATCCATTTAAAGCTAGTACAGTTACTATTGCATTTATGGAAACAATTCAAAAGCTATATGGAAACCCAAAGATTATTGTAAGCGACAAAGAGCCAATTTTCATTGGAAAATTTTGGACGGAAATATTTTCTTTCTTGGGTACTCATTTAACTCATAGCTCATCTTATCATCCTCAATCTAATGGGAAAACTGAGATAGTGAACAAATGTTTGAAAGGATATGTTCGTTGCTTTATATCTGATAAACAAACACAATTGGTCAAGTGGTTACCTTTGACTGAATGGTGGTATAACACTTCCTTCCATACTACAACAAAAATGACCCCATTTATGGCACTTTATGGATATCATCTACCAAACATCACATCATCTTTAAGGGAAAATTCTAAGGTTCAAGCGATCGAAGAGCACATCAAGAATCAACAACAAGTTCTGCAACTATTAAAGGATAGCCTCACCCTGGTGAAGAATCGAATGAAACAACATGCCAATCAACATCGCCGTGAAATAAGTTTTGATGTAGGCGACTAGGTATTTTTACGGCTACAACCATACAAACAAATGTCCCTCAAGCAAGCTAAGAAGGATAATAAATTATCACCCAAGTATTATGGTCCTTACAAGGTGTTGCAAAATATTGGTTTTACGACATACAATTTGGAGTTGCCTACACCTTCTCATGTACACCCAATTTTCTATGTTTCATGCTTTAAAAAGGTTATCGGTGATAAGCTCCCAATTCAAACAATATTTCTAGAACCTGATGAAGAAGGAAAAATCGTATTGGAGCCTTAAGCAGTCATGGAAACAAGAACCTGACAACTATGAAATCGACCAATTTCAGAGTATCTCATTGAGTGGAAGAACTTACATGTTGAAGATTCCATGTGGGAGGATGAGAATTTTATACAGAAGTATCCATAACTACTCAAGTATTGAGGACAACATTTTTTTTTGAAGAAGAGGGGCATGTTAGGTCCCTATAATACTAGTGTAGCCCTTTTATTGTTATTGTTAATGTAGCCCCCTATTGTTATTTTTGTGCCCATATAGCCCCCATATTGTTATTCTGCAGCCATAGAAGCCCATTGCTGTTATTGTTGTCTCCTTACATTATTATTGTTATGTAGGCTCTAATTATATTGTGACCCCTTACATTCCTATATATAGAAAGTAGGTCTAGTCATTTGTATCATCCAAGTATTATTCATTTATGTAATGCAAAGGAGGTTGCCCCCTCGTTGATATAACTTTTCTTATATTTTATGAGTTGGTTGCATAACATGTCTCATTTGAACCAATGGTTTCCAATCTATAAGTGAGTTGTAACAATGATCAATGAAAGTGGCCTAATACATAACAACAACCCTTCATTTCCTTATATTCCAATAATCATTGGGAGATTTGAAACACCAATTGACGTTGATTTAGTGATAAACAGGTGTTTGATAACCTCTAACTTCACATCCTCCTATCATATGTTCATCAATTTTTACTATCTAGCATAAGACCATTAGAAGTATTCTTTTTTCATCCAAAAGCAAAATCCCATTATATTTGAACAACAAAATATTCTTGATTCACTATGGCGTTTCTTTTTCCTCACTTTAGGGCAATGCTGGTATTAATGTTGTTTATAAGATTTAGTTGTTACTCAATTTTGGAGATTGTTTGGTGAATGTGTACTAATATTATTTATGGGATTTAGTTATTGCTCAGTTTTGGATAATGTTTGGTGAATGTATTGTGATTACTAAAGGAGTTAGAATAAAACTTCAAAAATAGGTAAGAGTTGAAAGTGTTCATATGGGTCTTTAAGGGACATCGATGTGTCATGATAGTGAAGAAATTCTTTAGACAAAATAAATGAAGTGTCAACTTTATCCCTATAAAATCTAATGAAAAATTCAAATGTTTGAACCATGAATTAAAAAATAATAATATTGATGATTTACTTTATTATAAGGTGATTTGGAACAAGATACATTTTCTATGTGTTGATTTGGTATTTGTGGAAGTAAAAAAAGTTGCCTCCATTTCATATCAATGTTTAGCTCACATTCCTATCAACCATGTATTTCAATTTCATAAATGGGATCTTTCATAAATTTTTGGTTCCTTTCTACGTCAAATTTAATATTCTTATGTGTAATTCATATCTTTAGTTCAAAGTAAGGATGCACAAAGACTATGTGCAACTATAATTTAAGTTTTGGGGTGAATCAAGGAAGGTGGTTGATTGCAGCTTGGAGGATAATTCTTCTTAATAGATGTCCTTTTTTCCTTCTTTCAAAAGTTAGCACCTACCATGAAAACAAAATTTAAAAGGCCCCACACCCACGATCCAAAGCTTTAATTTTTTTTCCATGTAACAAAGAAATTCCATTTTTCAGCTTGTAGGTGAGGGTAAGATATTCTTGAGGGATCATGGTTTTACAACATTAAGGCTCAAAGCCAGTACAACAATATACTCAATATGAGCTCAACATGTCACTTGTGGGAATTGAACTTGTGTGGGGATGAGAACAATAATTCCTCCTAAATATTTGAGATAAACCTAGTTGAATATCCAAACTTTAATTAAATTATATTTAAACCTTATTTTTAATTATATTGTTAAGAGAAAACAATACATTGTAAAAAATTATTGTGATTACCTCTAAGGGTTTTTGGCGCGTCAATGTTTTCAACGGCTCGATGACCAATTCAAGGGCATCTGCACTCTCACTCTCTCTGCCTACTCCGTATATAGAATCTTTTAACTCGTAGGCTGTGAATGGGTGAGGTTTTATAAGAGACAAACCCCCCCATTTCATCGAGAGATAGGAGGAAATCCCAAATATGGGATTATTTGCGCCTCAATCAAGCATTCAAGCTCTACAATTGGCCGAGCATAGCTTGATTATCCAGTTCATGGGTATCTAGTCGTCCCCACATTCTGTGAGGTTGTGGGTGGAAAAATTTGGAAACCCATCATCGAGGGTTCCATGTCTTTGGCCTTCTACAGAAAAGGGTTTTTTACTTCTTTTTTTTGAAAATAAGGAAGATCAAGACTTGATGTTCAAAAGTGGACCTTATTTCATGGGGGCTTAAAAGTTATTTTTGGATTGGTGGAGTGCAAATTTTAACTCGAAAAGTGATGTTCCATCTACAATCCCAATATGGGAGAAACTCCCCTTTTTCCATTGCATTGTTTGAATAATACCACTTTCAGAAGTATCGGCAATGCCCTTGGCAAATATATCGATTATGTTGAGCTGTAAGTGGGGATTTTCTCTTGTGCCAATATTTTTGTGGAAGTGGATCTATGATCTGATATTTGATCTAAGACAAGTAATAAGGTATTACAGACTCATGTGCATGGACGTGCCCATGTTATTTTGTGCAACGGATCAATAAGATTGCGAAATACACAGGAAATGAAGCAATAAAAGAAAACATAATAGGAAACACATATAAACACAACAAGTTTAATAAGGAGTTCACCTAATACTCCTGGGCTATGTCCCCTGGTCCAGCCTTTAGTGGTGGCCTCTCTATTATGTCTTCATAGCAAAGTTTTTACAACAATGAGCTCAATTTGAGTCTCACACAATAGATACAAATCAATAAGACTGTACTTGGATCCCCCAAGTCTCTTTTGAGTACACAGACTCTCCCTACTGGCTCTCAGTCTCTGTTGATTACAATAGTATGAGCCCAATCTGAGACTCAATACATGACAGGTGTGCAAAGGAGTTCGCTTGAACCTCTCAAGCCTTCTCTAGAGTACACATGTTCTCTGACTCTCTCTGTCTCTGGCTTACTGCCTCCCATTTTTTCTTTACTCTCTGTCAATTTGTGGCTTTAAAGCCAATCTGCTCCCTGACTTTTCGTTTCCGCTTCCTGGCTTTCCGGTTCCCCTGCCTCTGCCCTCTTGGATCCCTCTGTCCTATGTAATCAGTCACTATATAACGCCTCACAGGGAGGTGGCCACCTATTTCATAACAGATGAGTGTCAATTCTCTTAGACATATTTGAAATGACCATTTTTCCGTTAACTCCAAGAATGCCTGCGAAACACGACCTTCTGCCAATGCATCATCCATATCGGACTTCAAATCCTATGCGATCTTGCTTTATAATCTTGTCAAATCCTGTCATCCATCGGAACGCGTCTCCACCGTTGATCTGGGGGCCCCAGATTCGACAGTCATCGTTCATATCGGGTGGTTAAATAGCATGATGTTTACCCGTCCGATGTGAGTGGTTCTCTCTCTCCCCGCCGGGACGCGTGGCAATCGCTGTCTGGCATCGGGTGGAACTCGGTTGAAACTGCTTACCACTTGAAGCTCATCCGATATCCTGCTGGTTTTGTGGAATCCCGCTTTGACGGAACCGAAACAATATTTTCCGCGTTTTATAATTATTTCGGGTCCAAGTGCTCGGGGCTTCTCTTCACTGAGAGGTTTTCCCTGTGATATGCGATTAGCGACTTGTCACTAATTGCATATTGGAAACTACCTCCGTTGCTTTAATTTGACCCTGCATTTGTTGGTTGGTGTTAACACGTGTTACCGTGGTTCACCGCTCTGCGCGCTAGATCGACGACCCTCGTTGATCGCCATTGCAACTGTCTGAGGATTCCCTCCGATAGCTTGATCTTTATAAGACTTTCAATCTTTGGCATGATTTTCAAGGAGTTCATGAAAACTTAGAGAGTGTTCTAGGATCCATTTTGGATCACGCCTTCCCACTGAAAAAGCTTTTGGAACACCAAAAGTTGGTTTTTAAGCATCAATCAAGTGAGGATATAGATTCCTCGCTTGCCAATTTCTATCCATCTTGCACTGCTTGATTTTGAACCTTTGGGTCCAATTCTGAGGTACTCAACATCCCCTTTGCACGTAGTTCTCACCTTCTTGTCCAAAACTGTATCTTCTTGCAATTCATTGGATATTTAGGCAACAGATCATCAATAGTGTAGGTTTTAACTCCGTACAGAAATTATCTGCATACGAATTCTAAAACACAGAAAAATAAACAATGCGAGAGCATAACAGATAAAACACATATACACAGAGATTTTCCCATTGGATCCCAAAACCGGGACTACCAGCTTTATTTTTCATTATGTTCCTTTCAATGTTACAATACATATTTATACATGTCGAAGCATCTAATACCATGGACCGAAAACCATCGCATCCAATACCATGGACCGAAAACCATCGCGTCCAATACCATGGACCGAATAACCATTGCGTCCAAAAAACATGTGCAAAAATCATGCACAAAACCATAGGTGGGTCCACCCAACCTAACATAGGGTCCAAAATCAAAATTTTTCGGGGCGCTGCCTCGGACCCCATAAAGTGGGGCTATGGGTACCCCTCAAACCCCCTGTTAACTACGTGGAAAGAATATAGCACAACCCAACATTCTCCCACTTGTTGTTTTCTTTCCACAGGGGGCCACAGGAGAGCTTAGTCATTTTTCCAGCCCTGAAACGCCCATTGTTTCTCCACACCAGGAGAACTTCTTAGAGCTCACAAATTTTGTCAATGCATCTGCAGTATTCTTCAAAGTGTCCACCTTTACCAACAACACCTTATTGTCTTCTCTCATATCCCTCACAAAGTGATACTGAACATCAATGTGCTTTGTCTTTGAATGATATACAGGGTTCTTTGCCAAGAAAATTGCACTTTGGCTGTCATAGTCTATCCTTATAGCTTCCTGTACTAACCCCATACTTGAACACAATCTCTATAACCAAACTACTTCCTTTCTTGCATAAGTGGCTGCCATTTATTCTGCCTCTGTATTTGATAGTGCCATTATAGATTGTTTCTTACTCATCCAACTGACTTCACCTCCAAATAGGTTAAACACATACCCACTTGTAGATCTTCTCTGATCCAGATCTCCAGCCCAGTCTGCATCAACAAAGCCACGAATATCAAACACTCTATCCAATCCTAGTCTTCCTTGGTAGCACAAACCATAATCACTAGTGCCACATAAATACCTGAAAACCCACTTCATTGCTGTCCAATGCTCCTTTCCTGGTTTTGACATAAACCTGCTCAATAGTCCCACTGCATGTGCAATGTCTGGTCTAGTACAGACCATTGCATACATCAGGCTACCAACTGCACTTGCATATGGAACATGAGACATGTCATCTTCCTCTTCTTGTGTCCTGGGACACTGTTTAGCAGATAACCTCACACCTACATGAATTGAAACCTTCACTGGTTTACTATCCTGCATATTAAACCTCTGCAATATTGTCTCGACATACTTCCTCTCATTTAATCAAAGCTCCCTCTTTGCCCGATCTCTTTTAATTTCCATGCCAAAAATATAGTTTGCAGCACCAAGATCTTTCATGTCAAATTTGGAGGAAAATTGGGTCTTCAAATCCTAGATAATTTCTTTGTCATTTCCAACCGGCAACATATCATCCACATGGAAGACTAAATAAATAACACAGTCACCAATTAATTTAAAATACACACAATGATCTGCTTTTCTTTTGGTGAAGCCAAGTCCTCGTATAAATATATCAAATTTATGATACCACATCCTTGGTGACTATTTTAACCCATATAGAGACTTATTTAACTTGCATACCAGTTCTTTCTTACCCTTCACCACAAAGCCTTCAGGTTGCTTCATGTAGACCTCTTCTTCCAGATCCCCGTGAAGAAATGTTGTCTTCACATCCATCTGTTCTACCTTTTGCTACCAACTGAACTTTGTATTTCTCCACTTTTCCTTCTACATTTGTCTTCTTTTTGAACACCCATTTGTTGCCAATGGGTTTCCTTCTAGCCGGCAACTCCACCAAATCCCAAGCCTCATTTTTGTGCAAAGACGTTGTTTCATCAACCATGGCCTCTTTCCAAAGTTTTCCATCATCTGAATCCACTACTTCCTTCATAGTTATGGGATCATCATTTTTAACAGAAAAAGCAAAATTTGAACAGAAAGCAGATGGACTATACCTTGGATTTCAGAGATCTGTGGTTTGTGCTTTTTGAATCTTTGATCGGAGAATCCATAGTAAGAGAATTTTTACACCAACGTTTCGAATTCCAAATGGGATCCATCATCAGGGTTAAGAGAAAGATGATAAAAGAAGAGCAAGAAGGAAGAGATAAATACTCATGGGGGAAGGAATATTGAAGGAACAGCACAGGTCGGCCAGAAAGATTAATAATGAGACTTAAAATTAACTTTAATATTTTTATAAACTAATATTATTTAATTAATACCTATAAAACCTAAACTTTATATAACCTAACCTATATATAAATATTA
>APFE031580005.1:0-16354 GCA_000404065.3 Pinus taeda | reverse complement strand
GGGCGAACCTACCTATGGTTTTTTCGGTCCATAGTTTTGGATGCGATGGTTTTCGGTCCATGGTATTGGATGCTTCGGCATGTATAAATATGTATTGTAACATTGAAAGGAATATAATGAAAAATCAAGCTGGTAGTCTCGGTTTTGAGATCCAGTGGGAAATCTCTGTGTATATGTGTTTTATGGGTTATGCTCTCGCATTTTTTTTTTTTGTGATTTAGAATTCATATGCAGGCAATTTTTGTACGGGGTTAAAACCTACATGAATGCATGGTGATATGACTATAAACAAGAGTGAATGATCATACATGCAAACAACAAGTGCAAGATTCAGAAAATGGGAAAGCATGCATGTGTGTGAAGCAAGTCACCACAACGACGATCGTCCATGAAAAAATAGTGGCATGCATGCAACAACCATGATATGCAAACAAAAAATGAAATAATGCTTCTACAAGCTAACATGCATCAAAACGACAACAAGCTCTCACTGAAATAAAGCCGACAACACTCACATAGAGCGAAACACAAAAAGTGACAGAAACGTCACGTAAGACATGAAAAGTGGGCTAACCTCGAAACAACTGAGCAAAATGTGTCGACGACTCCTAGATGCAATGTGGGATGTCATAGATGCAAAGTAGATGTGAGGAATGATCTCTAAAACATCTGGTTGATGAGTTTTGATAAGATCAAGGTTATGACGTGCATGCCACAAATCTAGGAAAAGCGACACTTGGCGAGAGGTTTCTGAAATGATCCTTGCATGTAACCTCCAGTTGTTAAAAATGGATCCCAAAATCAAGGGATTCCTTTGCATGCTACCTTGGGAGAAGTATTCCATGCATGCAAATCATTTTACTCGATCCCGGAGGGAATCGGTCAACCTGAAGGAAAATGCATCGGTATGCGAGCCTACGATGAAAATGTGCACAGTTTCTCGACTGAGCAGAGATGATTGTCCGAGAGGAATTGCACAATTTTTGAGAGGAACAGGTGACTGTCTCCTAAGATTACACAATTTCTAGGTTGAGCAGTTGTCTTAGGTTAGACCTTGTAATTTTATCAAGGAAGCATGCATGATTGCATCTTGCAATTTCTGAGTTGAGCAGTTGTCCTAGGTCAGATCTCACAATTTTCTCAATGAATCCTATCTGACTATATTGCACAATTTTTTAGCCTAGTAGGCTACCTGGATGGATTTGCATAATTTTTGTTAGCTACTAGGCTATTTGTCCCAGAGGGATTGCGCAATTTCTAGGCTAAGTAGTTGTCCTGGGATGAATTGCACAATTTTTGTGGGGAATACTGTTAGGAAGAATTGCATAATTTTGGAGCCTAGCTGGGTGTCCAAATGGGTTTGTGCAATTTCTGGAGGGAAGGATGGTTCCCCTCCAAAATTTCACAATTCCAGAGGGAGATGCTCAACCAACAACTGATACTAAGTCTGAAAGCAACCTATGAAGGAGTTGGAACAAACCTACATGCACAGGTTAACAAGACTCTATGAAATAGCTGAAGCTGATGTGCTTGATAGTGAAAGACATGCTGTTGAGGATGGTCAGTAGGGAGGCTCCAAAATGAAGCTAAGGAAAAATTTTGGAGGGTGGTTGTAGCCACTACAACACTTGGAAACACACTGGTAGAACTCTAGCTCTCTGAATGGACCTTGTTCACAAAAAGCAATTATAACACCTCTGGAAGTATTTTTTAGTTCTCTCGTCATCTTGGTTTCCACACTTGCTTGATTGTAAGATGTAGCATTTTCCAAGCTCTTGGTCCGTCGACACACATTCCAAGCCAAGCCAACATAGTTTTTTTGATTGGGGTTGAGGGGTATATTGGTGCACAAGTACTATAGTCGTCAGAGTCTTAGTTTCATCTCTGGTGTTGTTCTACTGCTAGTAGGCCTGGACAGTACCCCGGCGAAGTCATGCAGGAACACAAGCATTGCTCTACTGCCGGTGCACCTGGTCAGTACCCCGGCAGAGTTACTTGCATCACCTCTCTACACATGAAGCCTTTCTCTTCTTTTGCCTTATTAATTTTTCATCTTTTCAAAATTTTTCACTTTTCATTTTTTTCATTTTTCATTTTCTTATTCATTTCATAGGTGGAAGAGGGATCCTGACTTATTGAGAGCAGAAAGGTTGTTCCTTTAGAGAAGTAGTTTAATATTACCTCTGATGTGCTTGTTAAGTTTTTCCCCCTCACCTTACTCCACTTGACTGAGCTGACAAGGATTAACCCAAAGCAACTGACTAGAGGAAGTGATACTAGTTAGCATGCAAGCATTGTGTTTTCACCAAGGTTCACTTCGAACAATATGTATTTTCCATTGATGTATCATGGACTAAAGGCAACAAGTTCTTATATAAGAGAGCGGACACCAAATAACCAAATATTGATAGCTGTAAAAGTCCTCTTTTACTTTACCCAGCTTATTTCAAGAGTCGCACGTGGTCCATGTGAAACTAACCTATGGACAATAACAAGCAAACAAACCAAAAAGCAAAGAAAGAAGCAAAAGCAAATGTGAAAGCAAAGTGGGTAAGCAAACAAACAAGAAAGCAAACAAAAGCACCTACTCCTAATCTAACAGTGCATGGGTCATCTTAGGTGAAGTGATACTTCTAATGTAGCCACCGATGCATTGGTCGACGCATGTTGGTGAAGGCATGGTTCACAAACCTCATGTTGACAGTGCTGGACCCACCACCATGTCAAGGGGATCTCCCCAGTAAGAAGTACCAATTAGACCTCAGATCGTTTGGTGTAGGAGTCCTAGCAGTGGGTTGTAAGGTAATGCCTTGATCACGTTGTCACATAGAGGCAAGTAAGATAACTCTGTCAGCAGCAAGGGTGTGACTATTGCAGTGAGTCAAGGAAGGAGAATGAAAGGTTCTAACACAAGTGGGTTGGGATGAGTGTACCCCCTGACAACCTATATCAGTACTCAATTAGGAAGGTAACACATGAGATAAGATGCATCACAAGCTGGAAAGTAGATTAGTCGACAATCCAAAGTGATGGTTAAACCAACAACACATCTACAACAAGATTCATATAATTGCATACGACGCAGTTCATACAAAAATATGTAAGTTAAACAACATACATCATTAAAGCAACCAGAGCAGTCCAACTACAATAACAACATATGCATTAAAATGTGTTGGCTTTTATTGTATAAAGAAGTGTAAGTTCCAATCATACAATACATCCATGTAAACCTGCTAGCCCCAATAGTGAAATTTTACAGCCACATCTGCCTACTCCTCCAAAGAGATGAACTAGCTCCATGCAGTGGAGAAGCCAAGGCACTTACAATACTGTCCAAGCTTTCTTCAAGATATTCTTAATCAGAAGCGTGGCTAACCAAAAGCCTATACAATGAGTTATGAGGGACTATTTATAGCAAAGGGTGGGGTGGCCATTGACATTCCCCTTTGTTACAGTTCAACTACCCTCATGACTTTTCACCTACTCTATGACTGTTACATTCACTATTGATACTTGACATGACTCAACATTACATTGCACATGTACCCATGTGAACACAATGGCTTGAGCAAGCCAAACTAGACATCACTCTGACTTAGACAACTATAGAAGTCCAACTTCTCAACATCCTCATGTTGATCCACAGTAACATATTGATTCCAAGCTCTGTAGTCTCTAATAATGTCCTTGTGTTCCACGGTGACATCCATATGAAACCTGACCTTCGCCTCCATAGCATTTGGGTACACTAATCGGGCTCCTCTGTCCAACTCGTCTGAAAGCATGCACATCATTGTCTTTAATGTGGCTAGACCAGCAACATACTTGTGCATGGTGTCTACAGTGATAGGTAAGTCTAGGCTGGTGGCGATGCGCATCAACTCGTTGAAGTATGAGTCAAGCTCTAATTGGACCTGCTTCTTGGTCTTCACGTGAATGAGAGTCCCAAGTGATGGGATCACATATGTGCACACCAAAACATCCATGCTCTTGAATACTTGTGCATGGGAAGCTTGTATGCTAGTGATGAGTTGCGGGAAGTCCTCATAGTTCTGGATCTGACTCCAAATACGTGCTTTCAGCTCAACCACATTTGGCTTCATCATCTTGGGAAACTGAAGTGGGGCACCCTTGTACTTCATCGTCCATGTTTGAATGTCATCAATAGCAGAATGTATGTTTGTCAATACGTGTGCTCTCCTAGCACATCGTTGCTGCCATCCATTAAGATGGACGACTGCCTTATGCATGGTACCAAAATTGGAGTATAATGCTCGCATAACTATGTCAAGGGACGATACTCCATCCAGTATTGCCTTCTTCAGTTCAGCTCAATGGACATTGTCACTAAGTTTCCTCCTTTCTTGGCCACCTGTAGTTCCTTCTCCATTCTCTCATTCTCAACTATAATAAAACAAATACTTGAGCTAGTGGCTTCGGCATACACTTTCGCTACATCGGCCAAAGCAGCTGGATGCTTGCACACATCAGTAACGACCACTCGTTCTTCAACTTACGCAGGGGTTGTTTGATCCTCTGGAGTTGACACTCTACGAGACTGCACAACTCTATGTTGCGATTCATCAAATGAGATGTTGTTCATCTCTTCTTCTGGCTCATCACCAAGGATCTCAGTGCCTCCTTGGTCATCCGAGACTTGCTCCTCTTTTAGATGCATTGAAGTGGATGATTCGACCTCTTTGTGGTGAGGCATGAGGTCGATGTCCTGTTCCAAATCCTACTACTCCATGTCTACATCCAACCGTTGAAGTCCATGCTCTACCTCCTAAGAAAAGTCTTGCCCCTACGATGGTTCACCCTGTTCGCCTTATGCTAGCCATTCAGATGAATCAACTACTTATACGAGCGATGCTTTGTCTATTTGCGCATGATGTGCCTCCTTCTGTATCTGTTGTTGTTGTGCTTCCCTCTCTTGTTGGCGCAACTCTTGTTCTTTCTGGAGTCTCTCCCTCTTCTTGTGCAACTCCTTCTCTGCTTCTTCCATTCTCTTCTTAAGTATCTGCCTTTGTGCAATTCTCTTATCACGTTGCTGCCTCTTTGCCTCTATAGCCATAGTTGCTTTCTCTACAAGTGGATCTACTCAAAACTTGCAGTTTTGTTCCTCTTCCATGTGATCGACAATCTTCCTCTTCCCTTTGTCACACACTGGTATGCTCGGCTCTGTTGCCACTACTTCTTCACACTGCTTCACTAACCAATCCCAAAATGAGAAAAACAATCCTAGAGGCTAGTGCTGGGAAAAATTGTGCATTTTTGGAGAGGAAGGCAGAGCCTTCCTTTCCTAGATTGCGCAAAGCAGTCTTAGTGAGTTAGAGGTCTGGCCAAGGTTGGCCCGACTCGCCGATTGGAAACTGAATGCAAATAAGACAGTGAATGCATGAAGACACTAAGTGATAGAAGAAGTGATTGACAGTGCATGCAAAACATGAATGAAATATTCAACAAATAGATCAACATGCATGTGGGTGAAGCAGTTCGTTGGTTGGATGAACATTTGGGCAAAAAACTTTCATGCATGCAACAATAGTTAGATAGCAATGAAAACTAAAACAGAGCTAGGAAAAGCTAATATACATGTAAACGATAGAAAGCGTTCAAAGAAATCAAGCAAACAACACTCATACAAGCGAATACACAAAAAGTGACAGAAATGTTGAAAAAGACAAGTTGAGGCCACTTACCCGTGAATAGCTGAGTTGGATGTGTCAAAGAGTCCTGAATTTGTTGTGGGATATCAGAGCTCCAAGATCAATGTGAAAGAATGAGCTCTGATGTGTCGAATAAATAAGCTTGGGCTCATGACGCGCATGCCACAAATCTAGGAAAAAGCAACACTTGGAGGGAAAATTCTAAAAAAACTTTGCATGTAACCCCCAGTTGCTAAAAATAACTCCCTAAATCATGGGATGCCTTTTGCATGTTTCCTTTTTCTATTCCGAGAAGAACCAGTCATGCATGCATGCAAGTCAAGTTTCCTCGATCCCAGGTGGAATTGGTCAACCGGACTACTCATGCATGCAGCTACTCAACTGCTTGGGAAAAATGTTCATTCCTGGTTGGGAGCTGGGCTGACTTCCCAAGAGGATTGCGCAATTTCTGGGTAGAGCAGCTGACTGCTGCCTAGATTTACGCAAATCTTGGGCTGAGCAGCCCTGCTGGGGAAATTTGCGCAAATCCTGCTAAGAGTGTTAACTAGCAGGATTGGGCAATCCTGGAGCCCAACAGGCTGCCAGAGAGGATTATGTAGTTTCTGGAGGGAAGGTTGGTTTCCCTCTAGAAATGCATAATTTTCTAGGGGAAGTTGCTCAGCCTACAACTGGACAAAGTCCGGGTGAACAACTTGTGAGGGGAATGCATTAAATTGTGCTCAACAGGTTGCCTTTGTGCATGAAAAACACTGAAGCTCGTGTACTTGGCGAAGCAAGACAAATTTTTGTGTAAGGTTGGTAGGGACGCTCCAAAATGGGCTAAGGAAAAATTTTGGAGGGTAGTTGTAGCCCCTACAACACTTGGTGACGCACTAGTAGAACTCCAACTCTCTGAATGGACCTTGTTCATGAAAAGCAAGTCTAACGCCTCTAGAAGTATTGTTCAGTTCTCAGCTCCTCTTGGTTTCACACTAACTTGATTGTAAGATGTAGCATCTTCCAAGCCCTTGGTCAATTGACACACATTCCAAGCCAAGGCAACACAGTTGTTTCAATTAGGATTGATGGGTATATAGTGCACAAGCAGTATAGTTGTCAGAGTCTTAGTTTCATCTCTGGTGTTACTCCACTACTAGCAGGCCTGGACAGAACCCTAGTGGAGTCACATAGGAACACAAGCATGGCTCCACTACCAATGAGCCTAGTCAATACCCCAACGGAGTTACTTGCATCACCTCCCTATGCAGGAAGCCTTTCTCTTCTTTCACCTTATTCATTTTGAATTTTGAATTTTTTGACTTTTCATTTTTTCATTTTTCATTTTTTCAACTATGCATAGCACTTATTCATTTTAGAGGCTAAAGAGGGATCTCAACTTATTGAGAGAAGAAGAGGTTGTTCCAGTAGAGAAGTAGCTTATTTTACCTCTTGTTATGTTTCTATACCAATAGGTGTCATAATTTATGATTGACTTAGTTTATCTCTGTAATATGTACATACCTTTTCTTTCTGCAAATGTTTTCCATATTTGTAAAAAATCAAAAAATTAAAAAACGTAAAGAGGGTATGTCCTAAAAGAAAATCAAAGGGCTAAAAAAAGAATGAAAAAAGGTCAAAAAAGATGAAAAATGAACCCTAAGAAGAAATAAATAGACCATGAAAGTGTGCAAGTCAAGATTCCACTACCATTTACTTTAATGTAAAATAAAAAGATTGTGTGCAGCGTGATACCTTTGCCGCAATCCATGGATAGTCAAACAGTGTAAACTTGGCTATTTCATGTTTTGAATTTCTTGTTTATAGATAGAGAATAAAATCTGACCAAATTGTTTAATCTTGGCAGATAAGTAGATAGGTAGAGAAATAAAAAGAGCTCAACAGTTTAATCTGAGCCTTTGGATATAATAAGGATAGACTTAGATAGATTTCCACTGTAAAAAAAAAAAAAAAAGTTTGATAAGGGTTTGCCAGTTTAAGTGCACCCTAATAAAAAGTAGAAAAATGGTAGGATGTGTAGGTGGGTAAGTAGAGGAATGGTTGCTGAATTATGTATGATGAATGTTTAGTTAAAACATTATATCATTTACTTTCATCATCATATTACTTTAAAAGTATGGATAACAAGGAGACATTTACAAAGTCAGGTGACTAATTTCCTCATTCATTTTACCCCTTATTTCACTAATTTCCCACAGATAACAATCAAAGTACCTAAAACCTTAAAGTTAAAGGGGCTCAGAGCATTTCTCTGACTTTTGGAGGGACCAGACCCTCAGTGCAATAACTTATAGGTTCTAAGTGCTAAAGCCCCTTATCAACATTCACCCCCTCCATAATTCATTCATTTTCCCTAAAAACCCTATTTTTCTAAGGTGAAACCACTATTTGCTTGGGAAAAGTAATTACCTCCATATAAAAACCCACAAATGCACTTAAATCTAAGTTATGATGTTCTAATGCGGAAATGTCAATATATTTCAAAAGCATTCTACTTAGCGCGTTTCCATTTCCATTTTCATATTAACATCTAAATTTTATTTATGTATTTAAATCCCGAAAATACACCCCTTTCAATATACATTATAAAAAATTCCATATGTTAATATCTTTCCCGATGTTTTAAATATAAACCATAATAAAATAATTAGATGGATTAATTAATCGATTTGCGATTAATTAAGAGCCATAACCCTCCGCCACGTTAAAAGGTACTAATTAATAACCATCCTCCAATAAAGTCATCTCCGGTGTCATTAAATCTCCCTAATCCATGATTGTTACCCCATCGGCCCCCTCCATTAATTCCCAATCAAGTCATTGCCCTGACCACCATATGATTTGACCCCTTCAGATCTAATGGCTCACACTCATATCAGGCAAGCCCCCCAATGTTGACCTTTACCCACCCAATGTAAGTTGTTTTACTATTCATCCCGCTACTATGTGTCGCCCGATGAATGGCATCAGGTAGACCTCTCCCAATACCGCTAAGCTCTCATAAGTGGTGTAATAGATTCCGCTTACCGCCTCTATTTACCACCTCCACTAAATGACAAAACGTCACCTCCGCTAGTTCCCACCAACTGTCAATTTCCATTATACCCGCCAAAACATTGACTTTGCAAATAAAACCAAAAATACTTATTATTTTTATCTCACTAAGAAAAGAACCTTATGTTCTCCATGCACACACAGAGTACGTTCAAACTGTCACCCTGCTTCCGACCATCAACCTCTAGAAGCTACTGAACTCCAGACTACCATTGCAGGCTCATGTGCTCCCTGCAATAGTGCACCAGTGCCATTTTTTCCTTCATACAACAAAAACCAGGTATTTATCCCTTTTCAACTAAGAAACCATGTTTTCATACTAAACCTGGTCTAAATTGTTGTAAAAATTAAGTAATTCAGTGAAATTAAGTTGTTTGACAGTCTTGATACTCTCTGAGATGACCCACTTTTCTATAGTTCCTTGAAATTCTCTGCCCTCGTCCTTGAATCCAAAAGAACCAAGGATGGATGCCCCAGTCTCCTTACATGTCACGCCAGTTACCACTCCCCATAGAGATATAGATCACCTTCCCTTGGCTGACAAAGATTTTTAGATAAAATACCTTACCTTCGATGAAACCCCTTTGAAATTGTATTGCAGATACCGAGACAATTATTTGAACCATGCAGATAAGATAAGCCTCTGGTAATCAAACCTGCACAAATATCAATTCCCCAGTGTTCATGTCTTCCCAGAAATTATTCACTACTATCATGCAAATTATGACCCTACCATGAGAGTTGTGATGTCCCCAGACCAGAAAGTCCTGTTCACCATCACTCCTGAATCTATAAATGAAATGTTACAGTTACAACCTTGTCAAGATCTCACCCCCCTTACCATTTTTTATTTGCTTGAAAGATTCTTTAAGCTATCAAGTTCCAGAAATACCCAAATCCTTCAAACTTTCATTATTGAGGAAAAGAACATGCCAAAAGACCCCCCTCATGTGTCAGTTGTCTTTTCTAAGCTAGGAAAAGATATTACAACAATGATATCATGCATTTTAGGTTTTACCACCAATGAATATGTAGATGAGATTGTTTTTGCCTACATGTCCATTTTTACCCCTGGTCAACCTCCTGCAGTCAAGTTTGATTATGCAAAATTCATCGCAGATAAAATGCATGATCAGTTTATGAGATTAGAAAATGAAAGAGTCTTCAAATATTCATCAGTCCTGTATCATTTGTTTCTCTACTACCAAACTGATAAGTTTCCCTTCTCTGTCCAAAAGCTTGATACTAAAGGGAATCGTAGATCTGTCATCTTTTGGACCTCTCTATTCCATAGGTCAAGTTCTTCTCACTATCCATACACAGATTTTATTGACCTATTTGTACATCCAGTGACTACAATGTTATTAGGAAGTCCCCCTCCCAGAATCAGTGTAGATATTAAGAGGGTTCTCCATCTGTCCAAACAATAAAAAGTAGGGGATTGCTACTTGTACCAAAACCATACTGAAATCAGAATTTATGGGTGTGAGCTGCCTCCTTACAAATTACCTAGATATCTCCCCATGTGATTATTTGCTCTGGAGTACTATAGGCAAATGATCGATTCTGATGAGATTCACTTTGTCAAAACCAAGAAGAAGGCCCAGCTAAGAATAAAAGATCATCTAGGCCCATTTATTTGTAATAATAGAGAAGCAGGAAAGGAGGCAGATTAAATCTTCTAAAGATTGAGATTAAAACAGAGTTTCATCTGGGCCTATGACCCCCACAGCTTCATTTGTAACAGAAGGCAGAAACATAACCTATCTCCTTATATCCACCATAGGATACCAGAAATTGAACAATATGCCAATCATTCTAAATGGGTGGAAGGCACTCTGGTAGACCAAGATAGCACACAAGTTGCAGTTAACAATGTATTGGTGGATTTAGAAAGAAGGCTTGATGAAGATTCATTTGTACAAGTGCCAGGAGAAACTTCATCACAAAGGCAGTCAGAGGAACATAGTGGATAGACTTTAGGGCCATCAGGCCAACCAGAATCATCAAAACAACAAAAGATGTCAAAACAACAAGAAGAATCTGAACAGCCAGGAATCTCAGAGGAGCTTGCTCAACCTGAAAAAATCATGAGAAATCCTCCTGTCTTGCAGACTCCTCTCAATGAGGAAAGAAACCTTAAAAGAGATAGAGAGGAGGCAACTCCTTCTAGCGGGCCCATCGATCAAAATTTTGCTAAAAGGCAAAGGTTAAACCCATATGCAGAACAAGAGTACACTGAGGAAACAACAGGCCACACAGTGGCAGAAAGGACAGGAAGTGGGCACACTATCCCTTCAGGAGGTTCACCATCCACCTCATAGTTCTAGGTATTAGAAAGACAACAAGGCACAGAGGTGTCTTCATTTAGAGCTCCTTCAGAAAAGAGCCTAGATATTGAAGAAAAATATAAAGAAATCAAAGAAAGGAATGAAAAATTAAAACTGCAAAGCTATGCCCATTATTTGAAGATGGCCCCAACAAACCAGACAAGGCTGATGTTAGCCTTTGATATAAAGGAAGGAAAGATACATATGAGCTTCCTAAAGCCAACTGTGCAACAACCAAGATCCATGGTTGATTATTTAAAGACTAATTTTGAAGTTTTGGCAAAGTATATTCATCCTATTGACCAAATAGAACTGCACAAACAAACTGGTGAGATGGTATATTCTACATTGAAAAATAAGGCCATCATAGCACATTAATTGTAGAGCTCATTGAACAATACCTCTACACAGCTCCAACTAGAAAAAGCCTCCTCTCAGGCTAAAGACACCAGGATAAAAACTTTAGATGATTTGGTGATATAGTTAGGAAATGATCCCAAGGATGTCAAAGCAGTAGAACAATTGATTAAAAAGAAAAATGATGATATAGCTAGATTGAAGAAGCAGCTTAATATCCCTCCTCTCCACCATCCTCAAACTGCAGAAGTTATAGAGAGGCAAAAAGAGGAAGAACTTATGGACCTAGTCCTTAAGTTAAATGATCAGTTGAAAGAAACTAAGAAGGAATTAGAGAAAGTAATACAGTCTAAACAGAATGAATTGGCCACCGCTCCTCAAATTGTCATACCTATAGTTTCTACTGCGGTACCCTCCACTCTGGCAACTTCCTTGGCACCAACACTTCCACCAGTGACAGCATTACCAGTAGCAGGACTATTTCAACCACAAGTACATCAACCAGTGCAGGAACATCAACAGAAAAAAATAGATGAAATGACTAAAGCCATGGAACAAATGAGTATCCAGGCCACATAATTGAAAAAGATCAAATAACAAATAGCAAGTTTGGAAACAGACTATGAGCTTGCAAAAATTCAGAATAAAGAAGAAGAACGAAAAAACAGAAGGATGGAGGAAAGAATCAGAGTCCTGGAGAAGGATTTAACATTAGAAAAACCATTGGGAGACATGAAACATATATTGTGGGCCAATATCATTGATTCCATCAATGATATTTGGCCTTCTATCTAGGTAATCTTTGAACACATTGAATTAATGAAAGTAGCTATGGAAGCTATACATAAGACTAAAGAAGAACTTGGAGATAAACCTGAAGAGGCAAACCAGTTGATTGATTTTTTAAATAGCAGAAACAAGTACCAATTGGACGAGTTAGAGATTGAGGATAGAATAGCTACTATTATTGAAATAAAGAAATTTCTTACTAAAAGGAACTTAATGCTTAATTTAGAGCAAAGGTGTCAGAGTATTCAGGCAGACATAGATAGCTTCATGTTGAAATACAGTATTTTAAGAGAGAAAGGCTTCACTAGCCCAATGGTTATACATGACAAGTTAATGACACAGGAAGACTATATCGAGCAATTAGAGAAACAAGCCAAGAATCAAGCAAGTTCTTCAACAGTAAAAGCAATACCTATAGGAAAGGTACTTTATGATGGTCTAGAGAATCTATTCTGCATAGAGCATGAAGTAAAACATCTATTCACCAGCAAACCCAATTTTGCTAAGTACATAGAAGTTGATGAAGTTTACAGGAAGATGATCAGGGTGAAATTTCCAGACAATGAATGGTGGACCAGTTTGACTGACTTACTGGAGTAAAAAATATTTACTATGGTAAAGTCGGGTAATACAGGCTGAAAGGATGAAACAGCACAGGTAAAGAGTATCGATAGGTAAAGAGTACCAGTAGGTGAATATAAGAGTGAATTCAACACATAACTATTAAGGCAACTGCAAGATCCAAATCCGAATTCCAGCAGCCAACACATTCACAACTAAATGGATAGCAAGCAAATAGTTTTCCATTTGTCTCTATCTTCATGTTGAAGATATTTTTTGTTTCCTAGATTAATTCTCATATAGTTATGAGATATTTTGTATCAAATTTTCTATAAATACTTCACAAGTTGAAGTAATTAGGGTGGATTAAAAAATAATTTCTTTAGACTTTTTGTTTTGAGCTAAAGGAGCAATTGTAATCAAGGCTAGACTGGTTTACTGGATTAAATAAAGCTGAGGACATTTCACTCGATTCATGTGCACTGTGGGAAACAAATAAGTATCATTTCTCTGAGTTTGATTATTGTTTTCCTTTATCTTATGAAATATCACATGTGTTTCTTATAAATCTCAAAAGCAAACAAGGAATAATATCATTAGAACTAGCTTAAATGCTCTTTGTCTTAACTATTTGCTTCTTTAAAGTTTTCTACTAAATTGCTTAAGTCTAGGAATTCTTAGTTGCTCCCTTACTTCTGTAATTCATTTCCCCTTTTGGCCCCTAGTACAGGATTCTTAATTTCCCTTGCTATTTGCCAACCCTCCCTTCTTCATCTTAATCCCTGTCAAGGATTCTTCATTGCCCTTGGCCCTGGTTAATATTTTCATCCATTGAGACCTTCAGATTTGTTCTTGATGTGCTATCTTGCCTTGTGAACTCTTACCTCAGTGATTAAACAAATCATGTTAAACCTTTCCTACTTGACTCCATAGCCCAATGGCCTGAATACCTACTCTGCCCATCTGTTTCCTTAATTCCACCAAACAAATCAAAACAAATTCCTTAAGCATTAATAACTAGCCTAATATCATATCAAAACAAAGTTAAATCTTAAAGAGAGCTCTCTCTGAGCTTAGGTTGGCTAGAACCTAGGTCTAAAAGATTGGTTTGCGGTTACCTTGGACTATTCCTTCTTTAATAACTTCTAAGGAAAAAACCTAAGTGATAACACCTCTGACGTGCCTGTTAAGGTTTTATCCTTCACCTTACTCTACTTGACCAAGATGACAAGGCTTAACCCAAAAACAACCGACTAGAGAAGGTGACACTAATTAGCATGCAAGCGTTATGTTTTCACCAAGGTTCACTTTGAACAATACATATTTTCCTTCTACGTATCATGGACTGAAAGTAACAAGCTCTTCATACAGAGGCAAGATGACAGATAACCAAGTAGTAATAGTTATACAAGCCCTCTGGTACTTCACCTAGCTCGTTTCAAGAGTCATACATGATTTCATGAAAATCTAACCTACGAATGAAACAAATGAACTAACAAACATCAAAGCCAAGTAAAAGCAGAAGCAGAAGTGAAAGCAAAGCAAGTAAGCAAACAAGCAAGCAAACAAAGTGAATAAGAAAACAAGCATGCAAGCAAACTGATTGAAAGAAAACAGTACTCCTATTCCTACACTAACAGTGCATGGGCCTGATCACTTGAAGTGATATTTCCAATGCAGCCATTGGCGCGTTGGTTGACACATGTTGGTGAAGGCTTGGTCCGCGAGAAACCCAATTGTGTGAACCAGCAAATAAGAAATATATAACAATGAAGACAACCACATTTCGTGTCTGATAGTGCCCACAAGACATAAGTGAGTACAAGTGCATGACAAGCAATCCATGTACTTATCATGGTGTTGTGTGTCACTACGTGCAACTTTGAAGCATATGCACACTCTTGACTGAGCCATGCAAGCAAATGAAAGAAACAAAGATAACTTGCATCGTACATGTGTGCTTCCAATGTAAGATTCCTCCAAATACATGAGCAATGGGATTGTGCAGTTCGAGTGGAGGAGATGTGATCTGTGTGTGAGATGGATATTCAATGCAAACAAATGAGTGATGAGGAGCCTTGGGTGATTGAATAATTTCATGATCAGAAGTGAGACTAACCCCAAGAGAGCGAGGACCTGACATAACCATCAGCTTGGGATGAAGTTCTTCGACGGTCTTGGGTGTTTCAACTTTATCATCAGGTAGATCATCATAAACCAGTAGCTTCGAAAGATTAATTGTGATAGAGCCATGATCTTGATCAAATATGGAAACAAATGGATCACGACCACCATGATCCGAAAAATCAATGAACTCATCGGCATCCTCATGATCAGATGAGTCAAATAGAGGGGTAGATGAAAAGTGAACAAATTCATCCTCAGTGTTTTTGGAAAATACAGATCAAAGATCAAGTGGGTTTTCAATGAATAGCTTATCCTCTCCATTGTCGAATGATGGACCAACATTCGGTGAGTCCTGTGAGTGATCAACAATGGGTGCATCCGCGGATGAAGACACACATGTGAAATCATGGATGGCAGTTCCATCAATTATGTTAGGAAAGAACAGAGGGGGCTCAGATGGAAGGGAGTCAACCTTCACCGAGTGTTGATGCTCAATCTCCCATTCATATGCTTCATGAATGACAGTGCATGTTAGTTGCGCAACACCAACTCCATCAATGGGTTGTTCCTCGTTCACAACAAGTGAAGAGTACGGAATGGATGAACACAAGACAACATCATCTGGAGGGGCACCCGATTGAAGACGGAGATCGTAGAAAAGAATGCATATGAGAAATCAAAGGACTCACAACCAAATATGCGTGAAAATTAAGTGAAGTGATGTTGGGAGAATGTGAAAGATGAACAGGTGTGTGAGCATGATCTTCAACATCACTTGGCAGTGGTGGAGTTGTTGAATGAGAGGGAGGAGGATAGTCAGTCGAGACAGTGACCGCATCCACATGAGATTTCACAGCTCCATCAATGAAGAATGTTAAGTGAGGATTGATTTCAAACTTTCTCTTGAGATGGGTAGATTTCTTAAGGCAATACTCGAACCGGTCCCAAAGATAAGAAATTTTCATTTGGCTCCTCAGAGCTTGAAAATGCAAGTCATGGAAGCACCGCCAAAATCAATAACCAATTCACGTGGAGCCCTCTATTCTTGTAACAATTTTATGTCAAGATGGTCTGGATCAAAATGATATAACGTGTCTTTAGTGAGATCACAAAAGTGCTCAAATGAGTGCACATTGTCTGCTGGTAGGTTATGCAGCCAACGAAATGGAGATTCACGGAGTGTGTATGTAAGCAACAAAACAGCCTGTTCGTGAGAAAACTCATCTTCCTCATGAAGCATGGAAAGAAAGTCATGTAAGTACTTAGGCCAAGCCACTTCACCTTCACCATCATACGTGAAAGTGGGCAAGAGATATAAAAACTCCCCCATGATGGAGACATCTTCACGGTTCGAAAAACACCATGGGGGAAGAAGTGCGCAACACTCCATGAAAGGTAAGTAGAGTTTCAAAACTAGATGAGAGGACACAACTTGTCATCTGGCCCTCTTTCTAGTGCCATAAATGT
>APFE031579998.1:1213-15413 GCA_000404065.3 Pinus taeda | reverse complement strand
ATTACATATCAACTCCGAGTTGGTGAAGACTTCAATATCATTGACATCATGTTGTTTTGCCTCTTTTAGCCCTTCAAAGGGCAATGTAAGATGCCTCATTGTTTGTCATCATTCTAGGCACTTCTCTCTTTCCATGAAATAAATTATTTGTTGCCATATTGTAAAGGACGAATTTAATAACTGCTCAACCTGGATTTGGAAACCAGGACACTTCAATGCATAAACGCCACTTTTGCACCATTTTTTACACTTCAAAAACCTAAAAAATAAAATAACAATAAATTCATGTTAAACAAGTAGACAATTATCTATTTCCTAATACTCAACATATTTTTCAATCATATATAATTCAAAAAAGTAAGATAATTTGTGTTCATTTACACTAGAACACTTTCAATACTGGCAACTATTCTACAAAAAACACATTTAGTAATCACCACTTTATATAGATGAAATGCTCATTATAGGACCCAAATACATCTATGAGTTTTAAAATAAATGACACTGAATTAGGCTTCTCTGGTTTTTGAATGCCATATGCAAACTCTAAAAATATTTATCCTTACCAACTGTCCATACACCAAAAACCACATAACCCTAGACTAACAAAGCATTGTCTAAGCAAAACATGATTCACGTATATGCCTTATGTGTGACAGAAATGCCATTTGTCATATAACATCACAAGAAATTTATTCAGCCACTCTACATGAACGGTTCCTTCACACTACACTTGTTAAAGGTTGAACTTCATCAACAACATTTAGAACAACTTTTCTATTACAATTGAGGGATAGGGTAGACTCTGAAGCTATTTTTGGGTTGAAGTAATAGCACTCCACCACTTTCCTACCAATATTATGGGCAGTTTTGTGTTGTGCCTTGTGGATCATTGATGTCTAGGTGTCATGCCTTGTGGATCATCTTTGGGCTTGATGTGATAGCATCTTCCTTAGTTCTGATACTAAAATTTGCAAGCAATTTCTGTGTAATGCCTTGTAGAGCATCTGTGCAATTGGCTTTGGCTTTGGCTTTCGCATTGCAAGAAATTATTGTTGTAATGCCTTATAGAGCATCTTTGAAATTGGATTTGGCTTTTGGTTGTCATCTATGTGATGTTGCAAGCTATTTTCAAACTCATGTAGGTTTTGATGTTGCAGTGCATGTTGATGGCAATGTTGTGAAAATTCTTGTGGGGAATAAGTCTGATTTAGCTCATATAAGGGAAGTTCCTATGGAATATGGGAAGAAGCTTGCCGAATCAAAGGGTTTGTTCTTCATTGAGACCTCGGCTCTGGATAATACAAATGTATTGTCTACATTCCAAATTGTGGTCAAGGAGATTTACACTAATGTGAGCAAGAAAAGGCTGAATTTGGATCCCTATAAGTCTCAATTGTCCGAGATTTGAGGTGGCTATGAATGTTGTGTGTGCAGGTCTAAGAGAATGCATAACCCATTTGGACACCACCACCCTAAGCCCCATCAGCCATAGCAGGCTCCTCATGGGAGTCAATATCCACAACCTATTCAAGGAGAGATTGTGAAGATATACTGTGAAGCCAATCCTGATTTCTTCTTGGCTGGTAGAAATGGCAGTGTTGTCATGGCTCTGGCAAATGAATCAGACCCAAGCCAGGTTGGTGATCAGGAGCTCAGGACCAAGTGTCGTAAAATGGTCAAAAATGAAAGTGCTCAAAACTAGCTCGAACCTAAACAACCAGATAGAGCTCGTCCTCCTGATTCCGGCACTGCAAACGGTTCGAAAAACGGTCGTCGCATGAGAAAGTTATGCCAAAAACAAAATCGCCCAATAACCCTTAATTTTTGAATTTTTAAAAAAAATAAAAAAAACGAATATTCCATAGAATATTCCTTGGAATATTATAGGGAATATTCCTTTTGGGCAGCGAATCAGAAGCTTCCACGTGGCAGGACCGGAGGCCTCCACGTGGCCCAGGGTGACGTCAACAAGGGTATGGGCATTGTTAAAATTTGGTCTAATTGTGGTTTGAACCCGCAACCTCATATCTCCAAATGTCGCGCCTTACCAACAAGCCAGGAGGGTCGGACTTATTAAGTCAGTGGAACAAAGTTATCTTAAAGTTTAATTTGGGTGGAAACCAAAACAGGGCCAGCTCCCCATGCACGTGACCGTTGCCCAAAAACCGTGGGCCTAAACCTTTAACTGCCCAGCACAAAATCCGAGGCAAACCACCAGCCGATTTTTCCAGTCACATGCGGGTTTCGCTGGCTGTTAACTGACAGTCCAGTTGGCAGAAATTTTGGCGGAGTGCCAAATTTGGGCGGACCCACCATATTTGGCGGGCCTAATTGGCTCCAACTAAAGTTAACTGGAGTTTTTCTAGGGGCAGACTGGAGAAACTTTAATGAGCCATAACTTTGGCTAGGAAAGTCCATTTTGGATTAATGTTTTTTTTTTTTTTTTTTTTTTTTTGGGTCTCTTCGACCTTCTAAAGCCATTGGAATAGGTTTCACAGCCATCTGAGGTCGTTTGCAGGTGTTTTAGCTTCGTGGAAGTTCCAGGAGCCACAAGGGCCAAATCAGTTTGGGAGCTGCATTGGGAATTGTGCAGCTAGTGAATGTGGAAAGAAGGTCATTCCTAAAGGTTTTCAGCATTCTAAATCCATTTCTATAGCTTGTTTTTCCTGTTGAGGCATTCTTTGCACTATTTAGCTCCAGGGAAATTTTTAGGGCCACCAGGGCCATTTCAGTGCTTTAGCTGTTTGGGGGCTATGTTCATCCATTTTTGGTGATTCAAAAGCCTATGTCTACTATTTTCGACCTTCTGAGTCTAATGGCAGAGGTTTCATAACCAATTGAGGTCATCTTCACCTCGAAATTATCCATGCAAGTCTAAAGGGCCACCAGGGCCAACTGGGGAAAGTACTGTATAAGCGACAATTTCACTGTTTTAGTGCTTGGGAAAGAGCATGTTTAGCTAATTCCTATCTTCTGATTCAGTATTTACAATCAGATCTATCTTTCGAGAAACTCATATTCTTGTATTATCATTTTTAATACAAGAGGACAAGTCTTGTATATGAACCGTTTAATGGTGAAGAATTCAAATCCTTGAATGCACGTGATGCAAATTTAAAAAGAACCTTTATCCCAAGTTCTCAAATGAATATATGCCAAAATTGTTTTAAGCCATCATTGCAGCAAGTAGAGGGTAAACATGTCGCTTATGGTGAGCATGCAAATGTAAACAATTTTCAAGACAAGCACAATGATGAAAGTCTGAGAAGGAAAGTTGTCTCCTCTACTAGTTCATCGTCTCTCGAAGACAAAAAGGATGGACATTCTATGCAGCAAAAGAGGAAGTTTTGTTGCGCATTTTGTGGTGGATTTAACCATGTTGCTTCAAGATGCTAGTTGAAAAAGAAAGCACAAAGGAAGCAGAAGTGGCAAAGAAAACTTTCTCAGAAAGTGCTTGAAAGTTGCAAATTTTGTCAAAAGAAGGGACATCATGTTTCTCATTGTTGGACCTTGCATCCAACAAGTCGTCCAAAGAACATGCAACTCAAGGACAAAAACATTGGCGCAAGTGGATCTATGGATTCCATTATCGAGGTGGAAGATTCACATGAAGAATTGATGCTGCAACAAAAATCGCCATTGAAGTGGCTTGGTAAGAAGTGGATGGATTTCTTGACACAGTAAGACATACTCCTTTTGTACATACAAACTTTGGATGTATGCATGTTTTTTTTATGTTGTTGCAAAAATTTCCGCCCATGAAGGTAAAAGTGAGTATGGACTCACTCTATCACAGGAAAGTTATATTCATTTCAGCTTTGAGTACAAGGTAATGTGATCGAGGATATTGTAACTTTTGATTTCTTAAGAGAAATGAAAGATAAACTGCATGCATGAGAATGATAGCTATGAGCATAAGGGATCACCGATGATTCCTTGTATTTTAAACATGTATGTGTGATTAACTTGAAGGGTTGATTACTTTGTTTTTAACCATGCATGTAATGTAATATTGACTTGGAAAAAGTTAATTTGATCTCCAAGATTGTAAAGACGAGAAATGATGAAGTGTTTCATCTTTGTAAAAGCCTTCTCATTTGGGAGGAAACTATTCTTCTGGAGCGAGGTGCCATGGATGGGCATCATGACAGTTGGCAAGCCCACATATTCAGAGGAATATTTCAGCTCATATATCAACAAGTTTCATTGCTGGTTCCTGCAATTTTAGATTTTTCTGGCGAAAGAACTTGGTTGGGATTCGACGAGTACTTGGCTTATGCAGTGAAAAGTCGCCATGACGACAGTTGGCAAGGCAGGACATTTTAGCATCAGTATGCTCTTTTGGCTGAACAGAAGAGGATATTTCTGTTCGTCAAGTGCTGTACAGTTCAGTTCAGAGATTCAGTAAGTTTTTGGGGACAAAAAGCCTTCTCATTTGGGAGGTGTAATCAGGAGCTCAGGACCAAGTGTCGTAAAATGGTCAAAAATGAAATTGCTTAGAACTATCTCAAACCTGAACGACCGGATAGAGCTCTTCCTCCTAATTCTGGCGCCATAAACGGTTCGAAAAACGGACGCCGTATGAGAAAGTTATGCCAAAAACAAAATTGCCCAATAACCCTTAATTTTTGAATTTTTCAAAAAAATTAAAAAAAGAATATTCCATAGAATATTCCTTTTGAGCAGCGAATCAAAATCTTCCACGTGGCAGGCCCAGAGGCTGCCATGTGGCCCAGTGTGACGTTAGCAAGGGTATGGGCATTGTTAAAATTTTGGTCTAATTGTGGTTTGAACCCGCAACCTCATGTCTCCAAATGTCACACCTTACCAACAAGCCACGAGGGTCGGACTTATTAAGTCAGCGGAACAAAGTTATCTTAAAGTTTAATTTGGGCGGAAACCAAAACGGGGCCAGCTCCCCATGCACGTGACCGTTGCCCAAAAACTGTGGGCCTAAACCTTTAACCGCCCAGCACAAAATCCGAGGCAAACCACCAGTCGATTTTTTCGGTCACATGCGGGTTTCACTGGCTGTTAAATGACAGTCCAGTTGGTGGAAATTTCGGCGGAGCGCCAAATTTGGGCGGACCCGCCATATTTGGCGGACCTAACTGGCTCCCACTAAAGTTAACTGGAGTTTTTCTAGGGCAGACTGGAGAAACTTTAATGAGCCATAATTTTGGCTAGGAAAGTCCATTTGGGACGAATGCTTTTTTGATTTTGGGTCTCTTCGACCTTTTGAAGCCATTGGCATAGGTTTCATAGCCATTTGAGGTTGTTTGCAGGTGTTTTAGCTTCGTGGAAGTTCCAGGAGCCACTAGGGCCAAATCAGTTTGGGAGCTGCATTAGGAATTGTGCGGCCAGTGAATGTGGAACGAAGGTCATTCCTGAAGGTTTTCAGCATTCTAAATCCATTTCTACAGCTTGTTTTTCCTATTGAGGCATTCTTCTCACTGTTTAGCTCCAGGGATGTTTTCAGGGCCACTAGGGCCATTTCAGTGCTTGAGCTGTTTGGGGGCTATGTTCATCCATTTTTGGTGATTCAAAAGCCTATGTCTGCTATTTTCAACCTTCTGAGTCTAATGGCAGAGGTTTTAGAACCAATTGAGGTTATCTTCACCTTGAAATTATCCATGCAAGTCTAAAGGGCCACGAGGGCCAACTGGGGAAAGTACTGTATAAGCGACAATTTCACTGTTTTAGTGCTTGGGAGAGAGCATGTTTAGCTAATTCCTATCTTCTGATTTTGTCTTTACAGACAGATCTATCTTTCGAGATACTCATATTCTTGTATTAGCCTTTGTAGCATTTTTAATACAAGAGGACAAGTCTAGTTGGAGAGGCTTGGTCCAGCAGATGTAGCCCAGAAGGGGTGAACTGCTTTATCATGTTGATGTCTTTATTTGCTGAAGATGATATGCTAAACAAAACTGATATAAAGTGTTAAACAACAAAAATACATAACTTGCATACACACATAATCACCTATTCAGCTGCATAAAGTTATTTGTCTTATTCCGCAAGACATCAAACTTCAAGTATGTGTATGTCAAAGACTTCTAAGTGTTTACTTTGTTATTTCTTTAGGCAGAGCCTGTAGAGGGCTAGGTAGCCTCTGGAACTCATCCTCCTTTTAGAGGTGACATGTCTGGTGAATGCCCCTACAGTCTATCTCTATATAAGGAATAGGAAGTTTTCACCTTTTTAGAGGTCACTTGAAGTGTATAACTCGCATTTGAAATTATGGAAAATGGATACCTTGCACCATTAAACAAGTACATTCCATTTTTAGATCAGTTGGTGACATCACTTTTTCTCTCTTGGAACAAGACCCAAATCATTTTGGTGAGAGAGATTATATTTTTATATGTATGTATGTGTGAACCAAACCCAAATCTGGTTGATGGTAGATATTAAATTTTGCTCTCTGTTTTTGTAAACAACCCAAACACAAACAATGTTTGCGACAGAGATTAGTATTTGTTGTGCGTATGTGAAATGATTGGTCGATTATATGTTTTTGATCCGTAGCAATGGATCATGGATACTTCATGGAGTGTGAAGGCCAAGGACGATGAAGGATTTCCTGCATTTTCCCTTGTAAACAAAGCTACAGGCTAGGCATTGAGGCATGGATGTGCAAAGAAGGATATTTGGTCAGTTTTGTCATAAGGGTTACTATCACGAGTTTATGCAAGTCTATTCTGGCATAGATAATAGTGATTTCAATGGGATTGTTGAGAAGGGCCTAGGCATGGAGTTATGATGTAGAGAATAGTTCTCTCTACGAGGGGGCTTCTGCAAGGCTTAATGATATAGAGATCAGTGCTTTTGATAAGTCTACTATGAGGGGTTTATGAAAGGATTTAAGGATCTAGTAGAATATGTTACCTTATGAAGGGATTAGGTGATCAATAGGGTTTTTATGCATATGATTTTGGTCTGCAGGTCAACTTGGGTCCTTACCACCCAGATGATTTGAATGAGGCTGTGATTTTCACCCAAAGTGTCAATGTGGGTAAGGGTTACCAGTGTATCCGACCTGTCCACAACACCCATCTTAATCTAGATGCTAGCGCTGGAGATGATAAGCGTCATGTAGCCCTGCATGAGGGAGCAGAGATTGGTCTATGTAAGTGGAACAAGAAGGAGAGTCAGAAGTGGAAAGATCAGCCCAATCTTTAAGTTATATGATCCATATTAATATGCTGACAAAACTATTCCTATATTATTGTATCTGATTTGGGAAACTATCAAGGATTAAAAAGAAATGTTGGGAAGGAGTTCTATTATGGGTGGTGTCTAGAAATTAGTATGTAAGGATGCATGCCTGTTATGTGGTGCTATGTACAATTTGTGATTCTTGATAACTGAAGCCATGACAGTTCTAAAATGGCTTTTGAATTTGTGAGTGCTGATTTTTAAAATTTGTTGGTAAATTGAACATTGGGTGCTTCACAAGGAGTCCATCCACCACAAGGTGAGTAGAGTTCATTCTATCCACCACAGGCTAATGTCAAGCCACAAGGACATATGTTTAGGATCAATTGTGAAGCCAACCCAGAGTTTTTCTTGGCTACTCGTGGTTATGTTGCAGTGCTTGCGCTAGAAAACCCACATGATCCTCATCAGGTATGTTCATCAGTTTGAGCTACTTTATTTGAAGTTCGCTGAAAGCATTTGTTCATCTAATAATTGATGATTGACCACTATCCTTATTCCCCTGTTTTATGAAACCTTTTGTCAACAATGGATCAAAGTAGATTCATGGGGCCTTCGAGTCAAGGATGAAGTTGGCTTGCCAGCATTTGCCTTGGTGAACAAGGCCACCAAACATGCTCTAAAACATGGGGATAAAGAATGGGACCAGGTAAAACTTTCTATTTCCCTTTTCCTTTTAGTTTCATTGTTTAATATAGCCTTAGAGAATGACTACACAACGTATAATTTGGAATTAGCATAAAGCAGGTATACTTTATGCATTATTGATCATAGTCCATGTTTGTATTTCTAAACAAATTGTAACATCCTTGATGAAAATTTCATGTAATAAAAGTTAAATAAAGGCAAAATAAGACCACAGTTAAGGGACACTTATTCCAAGTTGAATGTTGGGAAAAGATATCCTAGTTGGCATCATTGGATGTGTTTATGGCTAAGGAAATTGGCAAAGGAAAAGGCATTAAAAGGCAAAAAAGGCATTTGGCACATTTATTTATGAAAATAAGGGAAATTAGGAGAAAAGTAAGGTTAAAGGTCACACATTGCATTTGAGGAGGAAAATGAAGAAAATAGAGGCCTCATTAATAAAAAGGCTTATGAGGATCAGTTGGTAACCTTTCGTTAGTTCAATTTCTCATTATATTCTCTCTCACACTCTTGGTCACTTAGAGTTTTCTTAGAGCACTCTAGCTTTGGATCAAGGAAGGAAAAGCAAGCAAAGGGAAAGGAAAGACAACAAGGATCAAGGAAGGAAGAGCAAGATAAGGCAACTTCAAGAGGAATACTGTAAGTAACAGATTGCATGTGTGATTTCCTAGCTGGTTTTGACATGCATGTCGTTGCATGTTGGTGTGTGGTTCTCTTACTTTAGTGGCATGGTTTTGTCAAGTTATGACAGTCATTTTCATCCTAGCCTTGCCTTTTTCTAGATGTCATGGTATGTTTGGGATGTTTATTTTGGTTTTGATCTTTGGTTTGCTAGATGGATTTCGGAATCCGGGGCAGAGGTGGTCTCAAGGTTCATTCCCAAAGGCCTAGGAATCCCTTGACCAATTTTGGCAGGATACATGGTAAAGCCCGAGGGAGAAGTCTCAATTTAGGACCTAGTGATCCGAGTTTGGATTGTGGTAAAGCCCGAGAGACTAGTCTCAGCCTAGGGCCTAGTGATCCGACATTGGATTGTGGTAAAGCCTGAGAGGCAAGGAGACAAAAAATTCCTCAAGGATAGTGATGGGTTCTGGATGGCATTCCAATTTCGGTTCGGTTGTGATCGGAGCACCAATTTTGGTGTGTTCACTGTTTGGTGAGGGTGGAGGTGGTTTAACCTTTGGATTCCCTTGGTTTTTTTAGATTGGTTTATCCATGAGATCCCAAATTCATGCTTGGAATATGGCACGAGGGTGTATGGCTGGAAGTCCCGAACCTAGTCGGATTTGCCTATGATTAATGAAATCTAAGTTCTCTTACTTTTGTACTTGTTTATATGTGGATTTAATTGTTGTTATATCTCTTTTATTTACATGGTTTTATGTTGGTTATAAGCATGGTTAATTCATGCATTTACTTGTAATTATTAAAATGATGGATGCAAGACCTAATTGATCTTATAACAGTTCAAGGGAGAAGGTGATGATCTTTCTTGTCATGTTTCATAAGAGTTTTTGGTCATTCATGCTATGTTATGTATCCAAGATCTGTAGATTACATTGATGCCAAGTGTTTGATAGAATGTCAGTCTCGATTGGGGATGGTCAGGCCTAGTCCTGAGGTTTATTTTTGATTTATTAGTCTTATCATTATGTCTTTGATGGATTCTAGATGTTACAATAAGTTATGGGCAGTGGCAAGAATTTTGGGCTAGAAAAGTGCCTTAAATTCCACGGACGTTGGCACAGGTCTGCTAGGAAAATTCCCTGGACGCTAGCTTGCATGCCTGTTAGAGCATCCAAAGGTCCCTAGATGTTGGAATCCCCATAGAATGAGAGCGTCTAGAGGTCAAGAGGTCTAAAATATTAGTGGGACCCAATGGCAGGATGTTTGAGCGGTTGACATGTCTCTTGGGGGTGTTGTTGCTGATGTGGAAGGTATGATTAATGTGTTCTATCAATTCCATTTCCTTAAGAATAACTCTCTTTGAATAAGTTTTTATCTAATTACATGCACGAAAAAATAAAGATAAGTTGCTAGTATCCTTTAAATAAAATGGATGGTTACAGTGGTTTCCTTTAGATATGAATGCATGTTGGTGCGAGGATGATTGTGTAGCGTGGTAATTTTTTTCCCTGTGGAAAAATCATAATTTTGTTCATTAAAAATGATCAAAATTACATGTTGTAGATGCTAATGAGAATATGCAGTAAAAGCATGTCATGATTTCTTAGAATCCATAAAATACTACTCTATTCTTTCCTACCCTTCTTCTTTTCCATTTTTCGACAACCACCAGAGTTGGGAGTGGAAGTTACAATAGAGATTTGATTCTCATTAGTATTAGTAAGTTTTTCTTTGTCCAAATCCGATCCCTTTGATCCATGGATTCGTTTAGTGCCACTATTTTCTTTTCCTGTTGCATGTTGTTGGTTTTGCTGCAAATGGTTGTTGGAGCGATGTATTAATGCTGAGTTGTGCTTTGTGTTGTCCTTATGTGGGTAGATCTAATCAGTCCACTCAATATTGTCTGCAGTGTTCTTTGTTGTCTCCTCATCTTCTATTGTTTCATCTGGATGCTCTGTGCATTGCCAACCTTTTGGTTTTTGTGGTGGTTTCTTATTTCGTTTGGAATGTGTCTAGGTGCTATGGAGATGACCTATTTGTTAACATCCTCGACACCGGAATGTCGTATTTTCATAATCTAGTGGCTGATTCCACTGTGTATTGTTGTGGATCAAATTAATTTTGTCAAGTAGTCCTTAACTAAGATCTGCCTCAACACATATTCTGGCGAAAGTGAAGATACCTCTAGTGACTCTGTCCATATCTATCTTAAGATATTTGCCTATCGAATTCCTAATTCCTTCTAATACTTTGGAATGCCAAAAGTGTAAAGGGAGATTGTGTATCCTTACCCAGACAAGTATTTTAGATACCACCATAGTAGTGGCACCAAATCATGGGAACCAAGGGATCAGGAAAAGTCCTACTTTTCCCCAAAACCATGGTCCCTCATTGAGTGCATATTCTTTGTCTTGGACTGTGTTGAATTTGACAATAAAGAAACCCTTTGAGCATAGATGGATATCAAAATTTCTAGTCCATGTGGTGTAGATCCATCGAAGCAATGCATCTTATTTGGGCCAATAACCATTGAATTTGCAGATGATAGCCTTAGTATGGAAATCTATACAAATATCATTTACCTCAGGCACAAAGACTGTCAAGGTTAGGATCTATGTTTTTTGCTCCACTATGTAAGGTCCGCGTAGATCTGGTGGTAGTGTTGGTTTGGTGTAGACTTCTCCCTTCCCTTTGACGACACTTTTAAAGGAAACCTTGCCCTTTGAGCTAGATCTAGAGCATCCTCCTCTCAATCTCAGATTTAGAGTGATGGTTGTATATGTGATAATTCCATAGTCCTGTACAGTGTAATTTTCCTGCAAAATTTTTCCTCCATATATCAAACTTTGAATATTTTCTACTATGCCTGTATGAGCTTGGATGTCATACTTTAGTTCCTTTATCGTCCTCCACTTCTAGATTTGCATGCAGATAGTCCTTCCTTGCAAACTTTTAATGAAGATTTGTATCAGATCTAGGTCTTTGTTGGATAGATCTGGTCTTGTCAAAGATAGATTTGCTACCTGGGGTACTAGATCTAATAGATTAGGGATTTTTATTTCCCATTTAAATTAGTGCCCTACCCCCTTCTTATCTTCAGCCTATGATGATAGTAGTGGAGTTTCTTCATTGCCAAATCTTGAATCCCTTCTGGCAAGAAGGTCCAGATGTTTGCCTATCACCAGATCTAACCCATACAGGTACTGATCCACTTGTTGGACTCTAAATCTGACCAATATATGGCCAGTTCTTCTTGCAGTAAGTGCGCTATGGTGGTAGATGTTGCGGATCTAGTCATTGGTGTATCGTAAACGACATCAGCAAGGAAAGCATTCCTATCAAGGGTTTTTTCTCCAGCAACCAATGTGGCAATTATATTGTAGATCTACGCTTTAGTGATGGTTGGATCCAAATATCCTTCATTCGGAGATGCATTCGTTGTACTCGCCACGACTTGTTGCTATTGCTACAGAAAGAGATTCACCTTGTGGTAGTATTTGTCGTCAAGCTTCTTGATTTCATAACCCAAATACACCTTTCTGAAAGACTTGATATCTATCTCTACCTCGTTCAATGAATAATAGCTCTTTCACAGGTGAGAGAGGAGCTCGACAATGGCCGTCCTCTCCACCCAGGGTGTCAACATTAGCAAAAATACATATAGAGGCATTCTCGCACCTGATCTCCGAATTGTTCCTTTCTCTATAAATATTATATCTAAACTCTCATAACGTGGTAATTATTGTAACATGCTTGATAATTATTTGTGTATACATGCACAATTTTGTTAGAATAAGCATGTTGTGATATTATATTTACATCTCATGTATGCACATGAATAGATATTAAAGGATCGCTTTTAAAGGCTAATTATTGATTGATTAATGTTTTATCTAATCATGTTACCAAAGCTTGTTGACAAAATAATGACAAGAAAGGATGGTGATTTGTGCAAAAGTAAAATTATGTTTAGCATTGTGGCAGATAAAGAATTAATGGTCCATGTAGCTGCAGGATGGTCCACTGATGGAACAATCATGCCACAAGGATATAAAGAGTGGTGATTTGTGGGTAAATTATTTCATGATGATTGTAATAGCTTTTAGCTAGGTATGTTGTATTTTAATGATATTTCATTGTAATATTTTATGACAATGGTTAAGGGATGAACTCCCTTATAAGCCATTGAGTGAGGGGTGAACACCCTCACGATCATTTAATAATAATAAAAAATTTGTTAGGTTTCACCCTACGAGGTTTCCAAGGTATATCGGTGTTCAATGATGTGATTGCTTATTATGTCAGTTTGATGATGTTGATTCCTTGCATGATGTGATGTTTATAATATCAAGTATGTGATTAATTAATTTGGTTAAAGGAATCATGAAATGGATGCATGGTTACATCATAAAATTTATGTTAATATACTACAATAGTGGTTGTTAATGGTTATGCAACTTACTATTCCTCTACTAAAGTCACTTTAAATACTGATGAACATTTTATCTAATGGTTAATGAGGATCTGTAATAGTGATTTAGATAATTACTCATGGGTAATGTGTAAAAGTTTTCTAACTCTCTGCATTTTTGTGTGAGGTTACCGGGATGTTACAACTAATGAAATTGATTAAATTTCCAAATAATATTTTTAGTTTATTAAATTTCTTTAAAAATAATATTTTTTAATTGACATTACAAATATAAGAAAATAAAATGAATCATCTTATTTTACTCTTCATTATAATATATATAAATTTACTGAATGAATTTTAAAAGTTTTATTAAATTTCTTTAAAAATAATATTTTTAGTCTATTAATTTTTTTAAATAATAAATTTATTTTTAATTACATTACAAATTTATAAAGAAAATAAAATGATTAATCTCATTTTACTCTTTATATATAAATATATATACATAATAGATTATATATATATATATATAATATATCTAATATGGTAAAGAATGTTATATAAAATTTATTTCATAACAAGATTTTATAATAAATTAAAATAATAATAATAATAGTTATTATTATTTAATTTAAAAATATAAATATTATTCACATTTAAATTTACCTCGAGTTGTCTTTATTAGCAATTCTCTTTAACATTAAAAAATTAATTAGTTGTTATTTTTTATTTAGTGACAACATATTTCAATGGAAGGTCTCACTTTGTAGATTTGGGGTCTGGAACCTTCCAAAGTTAGAAGTAAAATTCTTGCAAGCTTATCTCTCAACCCATTCATGTTGTTTTAAACACCAAGACTTTTCTAATTGTTTGATTGTCACTTTAATCTGTAGGTTTTAACCTTGTGCAGAAATTACCTACATACGAATTCTAACACACAGAAAATAAACAATGCGATACCATAACACATAAAACACATATACACAGAGATTTTCCCTGGATTCCAATACTGTGACTACCAGCTTGATTTTTCATTATGTTTCTTTCAATGTTACAATACGTATTTATACATGGCAAAGCATCCAATACCATGGACCGAAAACCATCACGTCCAAAACCATGGACCAAAAACCATTTCGTCCAAAACCATATGCGAAAAAACATGCACAAAACCATAGGTAGGTCCGCCCAACCTAAAATAGGGTCCAAAAACAAAATTTTCTGGGGCACTTTCCTGGACCCCATAGAGTTGTGTTACCTGCACCCCTCAAACCCCTTGTGACACCC